>JAHWFP010167704.1:30286-70474 GCA_023313725.1 Lithobius niger | reverse complement strand
TGGGGTGTAATAGGGCGATATGTCGGTAACCAAGCATTTTTGGATAGGTGTTGTATAGGACTTTTTAACTTGCCTTTACCTCCTTAGTATGCCCTGGAAGTTTGTCGGTTTTATTCTGAAACACCCTGTATAAGGCTGTTGCAAATGCAACAAAGTTTACTAGCAAGGGATCCAGTAGGAAGTAGGAGGGGGTAATTTTCTGTATAGCCACAGGGAAGTGAGGACCTTTTCCTTTTTGATTCAATTTTGGTTTCCTGGGCCACCTTTTTTTGTTTGCTTACTTCATCAACTGGTTATCCCTGCCCCCTCTCCCTTGTAATCAATCGTCATCTACAAGTGAACCCTTCCTCCCCCTTTCTTGATAACATAATACTTGAAAATTTCCTAGTATGTGGAATGGCTGTTGCAGGGGGAGTGAGTTGATAAAAAATACAACTGAACACAAGAATTTGCCTAAAATTCGAGATCCTGATGATCTTGCTGAATCTGCCAGCAGGTTTGTCCAGGGTGCCTTCTTCTCGAGCTTTCGTCCGAGCATACCAGATACTCAGCAGCAGTAGGCTGCACTGACGCAAATTACTGTCGCTGCGTTCGCATTCCTTGTTGAATTTTCGTCCGTATACTCGTATGGCATTCTGGGAGTGTTGGCATGTAGGCTCCCTCACGCGAAAGTGCCCAGCTTGGCATAGAGGAACTGAACAGGAGTGCCAATGTGAAGATACTGTTGTTGACGTTGGAAACCCTAGTGCAGGTAGTAGTGCACGGTGTAAACCATCGTGTGAGCCATCTTGTTGTTCCTGAGTGCCTTGGTCTGGTGTTGGCCAGGGTAGATAACCATGTAGCACTTTCTACCGATGTGCACCTCATCGTTAAGGTTGTAATCGTCGAACGGGTCACAGAGAATGAAGGGTTCGAAGCGTACCTTGATGGGCTTTTTGGGTTGGTATATCCTGATCTTCCATCTTCCATTGTACTCTGTCATAGATTCGTCTATGTTGAGAGTTGGGCCGTGATTCCTATACCTGTGGAATTCGTCACTGATGGCCTCCATCGTTGGTCACACCGTCATTATTGTGTCCGTACCCTCTTGGCATTTTGATCTTTGATGGCTAGCCTGGTCATGGGCAAGGCAGTCTGGGGATTGGTACCGGTGAAGGACAGTTCTTCTGCCAACCGAAAATTGTTCCATATTGGACTGATACTCCTTCTTGTCATGGTAGGCAGGATGGTATGGTTTCCCAGGTCTGGGGACGTGGACCAACACTGCACCACCTACGGCAGGTCATGGTAGCCCATGATGATCATTATTCCTACGAACGCCAGAAACTCCTCTTTCGTCAATGTTTCCCACCTGGGAGCAGGTCGTGGTTGTTTGCATTTTAGCAATGTTTGGCTGGCTTGTGATATAGTATACTGCATTTCACTTAAAGTGTTTAATTACTAGTAAAAAAAAAGGCCTTGGAAAGCTTTCAGACACAGCTGAATGCTTACAATACAATACAATACAAAAGATAAAAACTAGCTTGAGCATGCTCATGAGCCAACCCCCCATCCCCAAATACAACCCCATTCGTTATATGCTGTCAAAGCGAGCCTTGAAGCTTGATACGGAAGGTGCAGTTACCACTCGAAGTGGCAGCGTGTTCCAAGGCACTACAATATTCTCTGTAAAGAAGAAGTGTCTAGTGTTGTTGTGTGAGGTTTCACCTTGTAGTTTATAACAGTGGCCTCGTGTGTGTGAAATCTGAGAAAGATCAAGAAATCTTCCATAGTCGATGTCCAGTAGTTGATTGAGTAGTTGGTACACAAGGATCATGTCACCTCTGTTGTAGCGATCTTCAAGAGTGGTGAGGTTTAAGGCTTTGAGTCGCTCTTGGTATGGCAGGTGTTTAATTCAGGGCACTTTTGGGTGAACCATCGTTGAACACGTTCGAGGCAGCTGAGGTGGATATGGTAGTGGGGCCTCCAAACTTGGACACAGCAATTCAGAAGTGGGCGCACGAAAGTAGTGTACAGGATTTTAGTAGTAGCTGGAGTCAGGCATGTAAAACCAGAGAGTACAAAGCCTCCCATCCTACTTGATCTGTTAACGACAGCATCAACTTGCTGCTTGAAGGTGAGCCTGTCATCAATGATTATACCCAAGTCACGCTTTTGTGTGATGGATTTCATTGTAGAGTTACCAAAAATGTAATTGGCACGTACATTGTTGTGACCGAGATGCATAGTGACACACTTCTGGGAGCAAAACTGCAGGCCATGACCAGAGGCCTAGTCATGAATTTTACGGAGGTCTTCTTGGAAAACTTTGGTGTCCTCTTCGCTGATGACTGTTCGGTATAACTACAGGTCATCAGCAAAGAGGAGGCTTGTCTGGCGATTGATTTATTTTAAGTATGGAAACTGATTCACAAACTAAGTGATGACGTAAATAAATAGGTTTTTATTTTCCAGCAAAAAATACAGCAAAAAAGCTATGTGTATTCAGGATATCCAAAAAATTATAAAAGGCAGTATAATATTTGGAGTATAAAACGTCTTTGTCCCATATTTTTTGCAACTTTATAATTAAATATCTAATCTTATTAATAACTAGCCAATCCTGTAGCAAACAGAGCAACAGAACCCTTCACAATACTGACTGGAAAATGAAAGATAGTTCGTGGAAGCAGCCACTCAAACCTTCGTACATCCAAGTACAGATTCTATTTTTATTTTTGCTTGCAAACACAGCGTCACATTCTAGTTCAAACCCCAAAACAAATATCCACACACGCCTCACAATGAAACAGTATTCTAAATACCACCTGGAGAATTGACTTATTTCCACACATAGATATGAGCTTACCAGGAAATTAGTCAGCGATCTCCTTTCATGAATTAGCTTTACCCTGCTGTGTCTTTGTATTCTTTTCCCTTGATATCGTACAATCGAGAGACTTCATATTTCAATATTGACCGGCTTGTAATGCTCAACCAGATTCAGCACCATGTTGCTATGACATATACGTGGTCGAGTACATTTAGTTGTCTGAAAGGCTGAAAATTGGAGGCTGCTGGAGACGGAACCACGAAAATCAAGCCTAGCCAGACTTGAAAGGAATGGCAATGGCAGCTGGGAATTCGAGCCCTTGGGTTATTTTTATGAGGTCACTAGCATCGTACCCGGCTTCACCCGGGGATTTGTTTGACCCTTGGTTGTTTCCCAGTATTTTCTCGGTGCTGCCTGATCGTTCACTGCAACAGTCTATTTTTGTTTGTGTTACACTCTCCCTTTCCGCCAATCCTCTCCATCCCCTCTTCCCTTTTCCTTTTATCCCGTCCTTTCCCTCTCTTCTTGGTTTCCTTTCCTTTCTCCTCTTTGCTATACGTAGTTGAACACGTACCCGGCTCCCGGCTGCTGTCTCCCGGGTCCCGTGATTGTTTGTTTGTTCTCTTCTAGGTTCAGTTAATGCGTAGTCGTATGCTTAATGGTAACAGCTCCTTTTGCCCCCCCCCCCCCACTCCCAGTCTTTCGTTGTGGCTTAAGCGATGCGTACCGTGTGAAAAAGAAGTGTGCATAACGTCATGTAATACTTGCCCTTGAGATTACCACGGTGTTTAGTTAGAAGGATAATCGTTAGAGCCAATTGTTCGTGAAGGCAACAATGTGCCAATTTCAACTCCTTTTCAGGCAACAACGTCCCAGTTTCAACTTCAAGCCAAAGAATTGACACACTCGCACGTTTTCATTGTTTCCCTTCCGGGGGTCGTTGCGGTTGCTTCATTTCTGCTATGAGACTTTGGTTTATAATGTAAAGATTTCCGCTGGTACCATCTATTGTTTGGCTGCCGGGTGATGTCAGAATGGGCCTTCAGCGGTATAGCTTCGGCCTTTGTTCTATTCCCACTCAGCAGTCTCACATTTAAGACAAAAAGGCAACGGAAATAGGTTTGCATCTGTGTTTGTTTATAACTAATTGGGCCAATTTGCCATTCCGTCCTGTTCATACCTGATTTCTTGCTTTATTTGTGTGTTCCTTTCTGTTCACTTGGCGTATGGTACCCAACAATGGTTTTTCCAGTGGCGATTGTAAAGTGTTTGCGTAGATGCACGAGAATGTTTTAAATGTTGCGTATGACCATTTCCTTTAAAGTCCTGTCAGTATGGCTTAGCACTAGAATTTCGGCCTTTAGTATTAAAGGTCGAGGTTTTAATTCCTACTCCAGCAGTCTGACATTTAAGTAAAAGATAACGGAAATAGGTTTGCATTTGTATTTATTTATTCGTAACTACATCAACAATATGAACAATTTATTACATAAAGGATAAAAAAAAACCCTTCATGATTCAGTAATTTGATTGCAGTGCATTATACAGTACAGTAAAAAAAGATGTTTAAGCTAATAACGCACCTAACTACAGTTTCTCCAATTAGGCATTATGAAGTAATGTGGATCCAGTCAATATAATTTAAAACATACAAGCACCCCTCAGGTTCATAAAATAGGTCCAGGCATAAAACGACGTAAACCACTGGCCAATATTTTTAAATTTCAATTGTAATAAATCCAAGTGAGATAAACTACTTTCATAATGACTGTCAGCTCCACGAACGAACAAAATTCAGTGTAAAGCATTTTTCTGAAAAGTGCAAAAAAAAAAGAAAAAGTAACATTGGAATGAAGTTTTTTTTATTGATTTTTACCGGCTATGATAAAATTTTGTTATTAATAAATTATTTAATTAATAAATACGTACATAATTACTGAAAACAATAATTGCTTTAAAATTTATGAAAAATAATTGAAATGTAATTCTAATGCAAGAAAGTACAGAATATTTCAGCATGACAAAATGAATTGTACTAATACTTGCCCACGATGAAACACAAATCATATTCAGCCGTTTCAAACCCAAAACAGAGATGATGAGGATTCCAACGTTTAATTGAAAATCAAATGTTAGACTACACTGCCATACAACACATTCAATTCCAAAGGTGATCAATGCTGGATTAAGTTATTTTGTCAAGTTTATAACCCATGAGACATGTTTAGTGCAATATTTTCTCATCCTAACTATCAAAGCGATATGGGTCTTCTCTGTTTTGTAGTGAGTAATTTTCATGTTATGATTTTTTTTAATTTATTTTGCTCCTTAACAATATTTTTAATGATAGCAGTTGCAAATTGATGTCAGCTGGATTGAGTTGTTAAGCAGAACATTTTATTCGTAGGCCTATTTTTTCAATACTGTGAAAAATATTACATGTGTCTTTTAAGATATGTTTTAGTCGTACGATAATATTATTCTTCTCTTAAACTTGATAATTAGTTCTAATTTTATTATATATTGCACTGATGAGGTTATACATTTTTCCCTTATCTTCTCAGCCAAACTAAACATTTAATTTTTAATCTTATTTACCTTAGTTTCCTTCAGTTATTGAAGTGTAGAATATGAGCCAGCAATATCTCTGGTACGGCATTACATACTATGTGTCATCTTAATTAATTCTTCTGCTAAAACCAAGCTTCGTTTGATTTTTTTCTTAAAAAAGTGAAGAAAATGTTAATGGAGGCAGTAGACTTCAGCTGACAGCTTCATTTGCCATCCTTGTGAAGGCAAATGACCCGTCACACTTAGTATGTCGAAGCGTGTCGCCATCTTGAAAGACAAAAAAGCTACATGTTGCATCCCCATGTTTGTAATTTTGCCGACGGAAGTGGGAATTTCGATGGAAGAAATATCTACTTCCGTTGGTATTTCCACTTCTGCCTAGATCTACTTTGGGGCACACGAAGAGTGAAACTAGGGGTGACGAAAGTTGCTTGGGGCATACCAAGCATTGACTCATTTGAAAACGAATTATTTGGGAGACAAGTGACCAATGAGTGAGTCCAGTGACCAATGAACCAAAGCTAATGTCATTTCTTTACGTTTTGGGGTAAAAAAAAACGTTACTTTAAAGTAAAAAAGGTACATTGTTTTGGTTTATCAACTAAATGAGCTAGACGATTCGAGTGTTTTTAAAATTTATTTAAAAAAAATTCACCAAGCAAGTCTAGCAAGTTTCTTTCTTTTTTTAACTAATTTGTCTCTTTTACCATGCGTTTACGCAGTTTTAAAGAAGAGTACACAATCAAATTACAACTGCTTACTAATAAGACTTCTTAATTAGAGTGGTTCCTTCAGTGGGATGATTTTTTAAATATCTTTATATGGGTGGATTTCTTCATTGGGAAAATTTCATTTGGGGCGTAAATTTCTTTATTGGTGCGAATTTCTTTATTTGCGAGAAAATTTCTTTTTTGTGGTCGGATTTGGTTATAAGACACTGAATTCCTTCGTGGGTGTGATATTTCCTTCATGGGCACGTGATAATGCTTGGTACATGACAGAATGCTTGCTAAGAGTGTAGGAATTCGTGTTCAGCGCCAACATAGAAACGAGCCATTAGCTCACAAGTCTCCGGGATGCCAGGAGACTTTTGACAGTGCTCATATGGTATATTTACAGTCCTATATACCTTTAAGGAAAAGAAGAATTCAGCTGCCAGAAAGCAATGGCGGCTTCCTAAGTAAACGATAAGTGGATGCATTTTGTTAAGGAATTTTCTGATGTCGATATGATTCGCTTTTCAGTTACCAAATTCGTGGAAAGACCTCGTATGATCATCTGTATTTGTAGTATATTATAATTTGAAGTTTTGAATGGTTAATGAAGGAAGTTAAAAAAAAATTAAATCATCATTTTCTGGCCTCCAGGTGTTCAGTACTCAGTTGCTTACCAATTTTAACGAGCTTTACATGTGAAGAAGTAGAAGTTTCACAGTATGAGAAGCCGATAAAATGCACAAGAAAAGAACTTCATGTTTCAACTCATTTCCAAGTAATTTTCAAGAGTATAAAAACCTTAACAAGCTTTAAATGGCTAAAGGCATTAGTTTTACCAAGAATTTCAAGGGTTTGGGAAGAGAATTTGTAACTCTAAAGAGTCCCTATTGAAACATGTTAGATTCGTCCCCATTAGTTCAGTCCGAGTTTTCAGAGGGCGCCACGTGTTCTATCTGGTAATTTTTGCTCAATTTTCAGCCCAAATCTAAAGTAAACGAAATTACAACTAAGCTAGGCTAAATAATAATTAAATATAAGCTAGTTTCGTTTAGTTTAGTTTAATTTTAGGCTAAAAACTGAGTAGAAATTCCCACATACAACATGTGGCAACCTCTATAAACTAAGACTGAACTAATGTGAATGTATCCAAGACGTTTCAAGATGGGTCTCAGTCACAAATTCTCCTCCCAACCCTATAAATTCTTGGTTTTACAAATAGTAAAAAATGCCGATCTTTGCAGATGAAACTGGCTAGGATTATTCAAGACTCAGACAAAACCGTAAAACAATTATGGAGAAAATTTACAACTAAAAATTATTTTTCCCATTGGTTTGTCTGGGTTCTTGAATAGTCTAGCTAGTTTCGTCTGGCAAAGCTGGGCATTTTCGATTTTTTACAAAACATGACCTTAACCAGTGTATTGTAGTGTATTGTAGTGTATTGTAATTTTTCCATACTTTTGAAAATAACTCGGAACTAAGATAATATATCTAGTTCTCTTTATTTTTTTATGTACACGTCATCTGCTTCTCATACTGCAAACTTTAAACAAGTGCTTTTCTGTTTTTAATAAGAAGTATACTTAGGTCACTAGATGAACAGAAAATTGCTATCAAGCAAGATTATTTGTGTCTAAATTATGTCTTGTGCATTTATTTGTAGTACAAAATCTGGAATACCACGTAACTCAATTGAATGTGGTAGTAAGACAAAATATTAACTATTTCGTTGGATTACCACCACCTAAGGTAAGAATTTTTTATGCATTGAAGTGATATTAACAGATTGTCTCTAGTAAGAGAGTAGCATGACAATCTTTTACTTTATAACACTGGTCAAATATTTTGTCGGACTTTCCAGAAATGAATGTGCAGCTGAATGTGTTTTCGGTTTCCCTGTGTGGAAGCTGCAATGCCGTTAAATTAGAAACTTTGATACAATTAGCTGTCTTGGTAGATAGTACCATATCTCAGGATAGGCATTTATAGTGTTTTTGTTTTCTTTTATTATAGTTTTTGGGTATAGAAACTAAGAATGTTGACGAACGTACTTGTCAGGTGTGACAAGAACTGATAGACCTATTGTCAGAACTTTCCTAAAAATGTATATATAGTAAAACCTCTTTAATACGAACTTTAAGGGGACTGCTAAAAATGTTCTTATTAACCGTAGTTCTTATTAAACGGACGAGAGAAATTGGACTGCAACTTTAAAAAAATGTAGCCTACCGGTATACAGTATTTTCTTTTCATTCGTCCTTGACCTTCGCGTTTACGCAAACGGACAAAACTCTTATCACTTCCCAAGATGGAGTCACCTAGCGATGACCAAGCTGTCGACGCGCCATTAAGCCTCATCCCCCCCCCTAGCGATTGATGTTTTGCGTGAAACGAAACGAAATTCAAGGGGGTGGAAAAAGAAACCGTTACGAACAGCAAATTCGTAAAAATAAGCTAGAATTGTAAATATTTGTTCGTCTTATCCGTACATTCGTATTAACAGAGTTCGTTATAGCCGTACATATTTAGTGCTGACTGAGTAGCTGACCAACCAAAATCTTGAAAAAAGTTCTTATTAAGCGGAAATTCTTCTTATCCGAGTTCTTATTAACGAGGTTATACTGTACCTTAGAGGCTGAATATGGAAAGACGGCAAAATATAAACACATGACTAACAGAAATGAAGCTAGTAGTTGGATTACCAACGCAAAGGAACATGTAAAATCTCTTAGACTGTATCTCGTAGGTGATAGAAAATTCGGAGAATTTCTGCTGAAGGGAAACATAGATGGTGAACGTTGTCAAGAGAAAAAATTGTAACTACCGAAGTTCAGATATGCAACATTTCAACCTGAGAAGCGCATGAAGAATACAAACTGCTGACAGATGAAAGCATGTAACTGATATAATTTCCTACTGTATTCCTGTGCCAGGAGACGGTTTGTGACACCGAAAAGCAACAAAAAACAAATTAAGTGAAAGGATGTTGGATATGGTGTATATATCGTGTTTTAGATTTGCGTGCCTATTCTCTGTGTAGTTGTATCGTTCGTTCCATAACCCCACCTTTGTTTTCAGTTTTTTAGCTTCTCAGATGTCTGATACGAAATAAGATCAAGTTCGTTTACGTATGGGTGCAATTAACTCATGTGTGGACGTGCCCTTCCTTTCATGTCCTTTTCTATCCTATAATGAAAAGTCAATGAAAAAGTCGAGCGAGAAAGAAACTAAAACGATCTCTATTGGGGTAGAGGAGTGGATGGAAATATACTCGGCACTGAGTTACATGTAAGATTGGGTGAACGAGAGGAAGTTAAATTGTGGTCAGTAGGTGAGAAGGCTATTTTTGGATACAGAAACACAGACAGACACACACACTGCACGTGACCAAACGTGACATGGCCTTTCATGACCGGAAGTGACACACTCCTCTAGACATGACCAGAAGTGAGGTCATCTCACATGACCATAAGTAACTTCGTCCTGCAGACCCCAACGTGACTGGAATTAACTTCATCACTGAAAAACAAGATAGCCGCCCATAGATCTCCACATCTTGAAAAACAAGATGGCATTGGGGTTCACAATTCTGAACTGCAAGCAACTTCCCTCCCAGTGTTAGGGTGTGGAAATTCTACCAAATTTTATGTAAATTTGGCATTATATAACACTAAATTATGTTACATATTCTTTACGTCGTGATTGTGGTGGAAGCCATAGCTTGTCATTCAAATAAGATATTTTCCTTTTAAAAAAGGAGGAATAAAACAGAGTAAGTGTCAATAAAGCAGCAAATTTTGAGTGCACACGATGGATCATGCTGAATCATTGCACATGTTGAATCATTACTACATCGTGATGGTCATTCCATCTAATCAGATTGACGATGATGCTGTGATCTTCAAACGAGGGGGCTAATATGTATAAACTGACTCTGAGAAATTGGCTAGGTCTGCATCATTACTCAAGAAGGTAAACAAACGAGTTCAGCTATGACGGGAAAGCTGAAAAACGTAGGTGAGGGCCTGTGTGACACGGTCACTTTGAGTAGGAAGAAAAATCTCATGGCCAGATCACAGTGATGATACTCAGGTTCACATATCTGACTGAAACTTCAACATATTATTTCAGCTCATGTATGAATTCTTCCTGTATGTATGTATGAATTCTCCCTACACGCACATGCTGGAGGTGCATTCGACAGTGTTCCATCGTTGGGAACAGTTCTTTTTCACAGATTCGAGGAGCAAAACAAAGCCCGAAACAAAGCCTGATGAGCCAGCTTGTATGATATCACAGTTGATATTGTAATCACCATTCACTTAATGTTGGAGAATAAGACGTTGGAGATATGATGGTTTTTGGTTTTTGTTCATTTAAAATTATGGTGGGTTAAGCTTTAAACATAGGATGACTTAGTGGTCTTGCCATGTTTTAAAATTTTATTTATAAACCTGATGACGAAAATTGTACATTTTCGAAACGTTGCTCGTCTATTTCTTGGTTTTATCTGCTTGGTTACTGCTTGGTTTTATCAGTAATAATATAACGAGAGCGTAGTTTTTTATCGATAAATTATATTTGAAACAAGAATATACCGTCTCCTGTAAACATCAACTTTAAAATAAAAATTCTACTTGCATATCACGGCCTAGTTGTATTGCAGTGGTTTCTCGATTCACAATTCCTGTTTGCACAAAATGATGAAAGCGTACAATTTGTTGCCACATGCACTCACTGGTTCGTTTAGTATCTGCGGGAATCCTATTTTCTAGTGTCGTCACCATGAATACTGTAGTTTTGCTTTCCCAACAATCTATCACAAACGTAACCAAAACCGAAAGTAACTCGCGTGAAAGCAGACAACTGCCAGAGCGCTTCAAGGAAAGTAAATACGTGTTTTATTTTTAATCAAAGTGTTGTTCATAAATTTAAAATAGAGTATTCCGTAATACTATAGTTTACGACAATTATTATTAATTTATTTTCCACATTTCCGATATTCAAGTACCGCATGTGTATTATTACGGTTCTGGGGTTGCCTGGATCACCAAGGTTCTCATAGCGGCGGTAGGCCTAACCAGAACGGCTTGCTTAACACACTTCGGCAAAAAGCTGATTTCTGTTACTATGGTAACCAAAAATTAAACGTACATCGCCGAGACGTTAATTAATGGGTTACTTGACTATATCAGGTACGTCGTATACGTTTAGAAATTGGTTTCGACTTACCAAATGCAGTTCTTTCATACTTTCTTTATGCGGCATAAGCCAGGATACAAAACGAGTCGAACGGTGATTCAAGATGGAGGGATGAGGCTAACAATTTAATCTGATAAAATACCGTGTGGTCGTTTAATCAGGGTTAAGGAAGTGTGATTGGCTGGTGGCTGCCATTTATTGGCTTCCCATTAGTTAATTGTTCTTATAAAACTATGAAGGTATATTCTCTTTAATAAAACGTTCGACCATGGTTGCTTTCATACCCGATTACATAAGACAGAGTTTTATTTTATGCTTCTTTATCAGGTCGTTGTGAATTTTTGTCCTTGATCTACCCCTAGAAAGATTCGCTGCTGTATTGTTTCTCAAAATCAACTCGGAAACTTACTTTGACTTGGTCAGTATATCGCTCAAGATATTCCTCTGAATGGCTTAGCCCACTTAACAGTTCCACAACACTCGAAGGAATACATATTTGACCTTAGACCAGTAACTTCTGAAATAGCAACACCATTCGTTTCGTCTTAGAAGGTACCAAGACTTTCTTGTTGTGTTCGGTATACAAAAATGGTTCCTAGAGTAATTGCCAGTGTCGAAGAAACGTAATGCAGTTTTTCATGTCTGCATAAATGTCTGGAGTTTCGATATCGTACAAAAGGCTGTCTGTATTGGACAACAGAAGGTTATACCTAGACCCCTCAGACGATCAATTTTAAGTTATTTGACTAGCTAATGAAAATATTCGGCCAATTTTCGGCTAGCTGATCTTAGCCGACTATTTTTTCGGGCGCTATCGGCTTGAGACAATTTAGGCTGCTCGGCTTAGCCTACACGAATTTTGGCATTTCCTACATTAAAATGAGAGCAATATAAAATTTCTTTAAGCTAAAGCGTTTGTTTCGCATGTAAGTTTTAGTTTTATGCTACATCAAGTCTTGAGTACGTAAACACAATTTTTAATACAACAAATGAAATATGCTGTAAATTATAGGTTATATTGGCAAAGGAAATAAATTCAAATAACACCATTAAATGTAACGTTAAAATTAAACACATTTTTTAGTTTTCTGCAAACTTGAGTTTACTTAATTGCATAATCTGCATCCTTAAAAACGTACCATATTCGTGTGCGCATAGCGACTCCTCTTGAACTAAAACACCTACAAAGATGAGACAAGTGCCTATATAAAAGATAATTGAATTACGCTTCGGATTACCTATTTTCCTTGCAGCAATTTGATTTTTTTGACCCTCAAATATACGGAAATGCCTCTAAAAATTGCTCATGATGTCAAACTTCGATCAGGCAAACTTGGATGGTAAAAGAAAAACCTAAAGAGACGACATGGCTAGCCTAACAAAAATGCGGCGAATATGCGGCTGACGTATTTCCGGCGGCGATTTCAGCTATCGGCGGTGGCTGAGGGGGCTAGTTACACCTGTTCCTGTACAAACCATTTATAAAATTATAGTGAAAATTAAACATCAAGGCTATGATTGTTCCAATACAGAAAACCAATGTCCACAGGTCTATCGAATGTTACTTTCAGTTTGTGCATCTTAAAGAAAACCAAGACGAGACTTAATATGTCCAAATGCTCCAAGGAGAGTGAACTCATCACCCTAACTCGTTGGCCTCGTCACCAGTTTGTTGATAGGCCCTCATTTCCTTACTTTCTCCTTGTATTACCATGCATTCACCAAAAATACTGACATTCGCCAATAATACTTACATTTACCAAAAATACTGTCGCAAAACAATTTCTGCATGTTCCTGTCAAAACTGCATCGTAGTGTCCCTTTCCTAGTTAGTGTTTAATCAATAAAAGATTGTAAAGTTGAGCCGATTGGAAATTCTAGTCACGACCATACCTTGCTTTAGGTAACAAGCAATATTTCAGTGGTAGCAAATATAATCTTTGCGTGGACCTAAATGAGGGTCGAGTTTAAGAGACGAGATGGTAGTAGGTGGAACCAGGTTAGCATTTAAAGGTGACAACTTGTCACGTGTTATCTCAATGTTTTCAGCAACTTAGGGATTCGCAGGGATACTCCATATCGACCTGAGTAGATAGCCAGTTGTGCTATTAGCGGGTAAACTCAATACATCTAAGGAAGACATCTCCTCTCCGGTTAAGAAATTTTAGTCTGACTATGGTAATGATTTACAAAAACAATAGCCCTATGAATTTGTTGAATCATACTGATATAAGTATCTGGTTTGGTCTGGTCAAAGCACGCTAAAAGTGGATTATTCACTGTGGCATACCACTAAGAAATAGTGGAAATCCCTCCCCGTATTCCTTTACTGAATAAATTGTACATGTTAACACTTCTAAGTAACTGTAGCCTAGCTCCAGTCATGCGCAGAGCTGCCTCCCAACTTAATCCAGGTAATGTGTAAAGGTGGCACGGTTGCAAGCGGTACTGATACACACAAAAACTCCTGAAATGCTTGAAGCAGTCAGCAAGCAATCCAACATCTATTAAAACTCAGAGGTCATGATAGGAACCTGATGCAATCACTATGTGGCTTATTATGTGAAGGCAAACCAAGCAGTAACTTCACATAATCTGTTACTGTGCTTTTTACTCCATCACTATGTGGCCACATGGTATGGGCGTATGAATAACCATTGTCTGCAATGTGGCTCGAGGTAAAACATAATTAAAAGCACCTTTGGGTAAGCTGCGTTTCCCCAAATTTACTAATATCAGTCATCGTACATGTAACAGCCTTTACTCTTCAAAAATTGGTAGGTATTGGGGAAAAAGTGCTATAAAATGGGACACACATTTATAGTTATACCAAAGTACCCAGAGATGATTACAAAAAATAGATAGAATCTATAAACTTAAATGGACCAACTTTAACAGCTGCAAAATATTCGGTGTTTTGTGTTATGACAGAAATCTTTGTATTACTGAAATATTTAAAAGCCCTAATTATTAAATGCTCACTATAATTTTTCAAGTTATGCATTAAAATTGGAACCTCATCTTTAAACGGATAACTAAGATTGAACGTTAGGTGGTTTCCCCCATACAACACTGTAGGGTGATAATGGCCTTGCACCTTATCGTTGAAGGGACTATCCACAAAATTAATTATTTGTCACAGATATAACAATATATTGCTGCAATAAAGTTTTTGATATCTTCGTCACTGAATCACATGGTCACAAGCTTGGACTTAATGTACTTAATGACGTCATACTCGTTCTCTATTCACACAATTCTCCTCCCCCCCCCCCTCGTACACACGTTTTGAATGCCCTTAACCAATAGGACCAATGATAATGCAGGCAAATCCGCAAGGTACATGAGATTGTGTTTTAAGAGTAAAAAGAACATGATGGGTTGGGTTGTCCACGGGTGGTAAGATAGCTTCAAAGTGAGCGTACATAACGTAGGGATGATGTGACTGTCGATCATAGCGTGTAATTTCTTGAAATTTTTTTTAGTCATAACTGTATACTGTGCTTTGTAGGAACTGCTAGCAGTCATGTTTTCGTCTAAAGCACCATAATGTCGAAACGGTAATATGAAATAAGACAAATGTATCTTGTATTATCAGATTGAGTTAAACGATTAAAACTCTTGCTGTAGCAGTAGTGCTAATCCCGGAGCAGGAGTATATTCACCGATCAGGACAGTTCACTCGCTGGCTAAGGTGATGGGGAAAATGTTCCAGTCTTCGTATCCATTCAGGAAGATGGCTACATCATTTTATGATTCAAACGTGTGTTTCGTGTGCTGGAGTAGGAAATCTGATTCTAGTTAAATTAAGTGTTTTCGTACTGTGTATAATAATTGTTTCTGCTGGGATTATGGGGAGCTGAAGACAGCCGGGGAAAAAAAACAGAATACACGAAGCACTTCCTATAGAAACACATGACATTAACCATAGCTTTTGTTTTCAAAAAGGACTAATCCAATAAAACCACACCCTTCAGTGTATACGATGTGTATACTTGCCCATGTGGACATGGCAACATGTTTATCTTGACACCACTCACTTTTGCTGTATTGATAAAAGATGTCCAACTGGTAAAGGATATTATCAATGGTCGCATTGATTGTACATTGTATGTCATCGGGATTAAGGGCAGTTAACCATCTGGCATGGTTACGACCTTTCCTTCAGAGCCTGGTTTTTCCCATAATAAGATGATGCACAACAAATTCCTGAATTGTGTGTGTCTTCCTTGTAACATGGCAAACAACTGATCCAAGTAATAACGGAAGGAAGAAAACTGTTCCTCAACATCGAGAGCAGATGTGGCATCATCGTACAAAAACATTGAGTGAAACTATTAAAGATAGAGGCTTGGCTGTGCAACAGTTCAAGAGCATCTTGCGAACGGAATAATGGAGGAGTTGATTGTGTTGCACGAATGAGTCATCGTCTCAAAAGATATCCCAGATCAGACACTGATTCAGCAAAGAAAGCCACCATATTCCATCAGCCAAAAAATATGCCTCAATCCCACAGACAGGAAAGCATCAAGGCCTGGTGCACCACGAACATACACAGTAGCAATGGCAGTCTCAACTCAGAACTAGTGAAGGAAACATCAGCAAACGTAGGGAATACACAAGTAGAACACTAGCGATCTACGGCATTATCAATAGAAACCTCAAGGAGATCATTAGAGAGGAAGTAATGATCCAGTGTTGCCCTAGACGTATCAGAGGAATTTTTAGTCCAAGTCTCATCACTCAACTGCACAGTAGCCAAAGGGGTCACGTCGCACTCGATGCTGGTCAATCAAGATCTTAGCAGGCAGGCTAAAAAGATCATATATCAGCCGCATTCTCAAGTCTTCCCATGACACTCTCTTTGAAGAATGGATCAGATTTCGGTAGGCACGCCTAGCTTCCAAGAGCAACCACATGCTGTCCATGCAAAACACCAGTCAAATTCTTCACAGGTTTCCTAACTCATTGCAAACTTCTCTGCTGAAAAGCAAGCTCATCAGTCCACCACACAGGAATATTTTCTCTACGAACCCAACGGTCCTTTTTGCAGCAAGCACGTTTACCTCTAATCTTAAGGTAACCAGGCAATGTGCTATTGCTGCCCAACGCACTAATATGCTGCTCGGACGCATCAAGAAGCATTTTTTCTTCTTCAGCACCACCTCCCTTAAAACACTCTACACTTCATACATCAGGCAACACCTTGAATACTTGTTAAACTTGTTCAACTTGTTAAAGACCAGCAGATCCTTAAGCTCATTCAGAGGCGTGCTACCAAGCTTGTTCCACGACTGCGTGCACTTCCATTCAATGCTAGGCTCAGAGAACTTGGTTTTATGAGCCTTTACGATCGCTGCATTAGAGGTGACCTACTTCACACCCACAAAATTCTGAGTGGATTTGATTGCACCGAGAGTAAAGAGTACTTCACCTTGGCCCCCCTCTGTTGGCACTCGTGGACACCGCCTCAAGTTACAACACACACGTGCGAACACCAATGTCGGGAAGCACTTCTTTTCATATAGTGTGATTGACCGCTGGAACAGGCTTCCTCATAATGTGGGTGAAGCCAGGTCTGATAATGGCTGGAAGACAGCCTAAGACAAAACACTTTCTGTCAAGCGGTGAACTGTCTCTGCTCATCCAACCATACAAGCTTGGCTTTGGTTGTGTATTTTAAGTTTAAGCCTTTTTGCAGGGTAGAAATACAACAAAATTGAAATTTCTTGGCCATAGTTTGCACCTCATCTCTCTCCAAACACAAGGCAAAGGTACCATGGAACTCACGAGACAGTTCACAATTCACAGTTCAAAGGCGAAAGTGCTATTTCTTTTCATGAGGCACATCACACCCAAACGACACGTCAAAACATAAGGTATTACAAGAGACATTTCAACACAGTCACCAGTCGCATGTTCCCCTGCACACTTAGCACAAGAGACCAAGCTCTCACAGTACTTTGACACATGTCCATACCCCTGACATTGGAAACAGCGCACAACTAGGGAGTGATCCGATAAAGGTACCCTCACATACTCCAAACAAGACAACCTTCTTTAACAGACAGCAGGTTGAAGCAAGGGGAAAGTTTCAAAATCCTATTTTTAGTGTCCATAAACCTTCCATGACGACATGACACCACCTTAATTTCTTCTGTCAAATCAGCATGCGCATGGAAAAAACTTTCGGGATATATCCTCTTTAGAGGCATCAATAGGAATTCCAAGAAGAATAACCTCTG
Organism: Lithobius niger; assembly: GCA_023313725.1. Lineage (NCBI taxonomy): Eukaryota > Metazoa > Arthropoda > Chilopoda > Lithobiomorpha > Lithobiidae > Lithobius > Lithobius niger. The sequence goes on along the minus strand of JAHWFP010167704.1, from coordinate 52,928 downwards.
ACAAAAGATTCCTAATGCTATGCACTCTTTTCAATTGTTAATATTTTTCTTTAACTTCTTATTTACAGTTAATTATGCATATTTTGGTTCTTCTTGCGCAGCCTGTACGGCGCTGCAACACATTTTGTTAAAGTAAAGTAAAGTAAAGGTCAGTATGTGCAAGCGTCTCTTCGAATCTAAGTTTCTGAGCATGAGAATTGGTCTGCATCAAGATCCCTCAAGATCCCTCAAAATGCGAAACCACCCTCAGTATTCTTCACCGACACAACCTCTTTAAAACGCTTACCAACTGTCCCCTTAGGTTGGTCTCCATCAAGATCAACATTCGTAGTAAAATCAATCAATACATGTCTCCCAGTCGCCCTGAGCCCTGAGATTCTTCTGCTGTCGACCACCGACAGCAGAAGCAAAGGTTTTGGTCAACCTGACCATCACCCTGAAACCTACTGCTGACACGGTCTTTCTTTAAGTTGACCACTTTCAATTCCGATTGCAGGACATGAATTCTTTTCTTATCAAGCCTCACCAACAAGGTAGAAGATGTTACTCCAAAATCAGAAATGCCACTAAGGATAAACATTTGACCAAAAGTGATAAAGTTGAATGCCTGACAAGTTCCGTCATATAAAAGGCCATAATAATAATTTTCTTCTGCTCAATACCTGGCACCCACCACGGGAGTCCAAAGGGAGTCCAAACAAAAAAACCACAGCACCCTCTGAACTCTAGGTCACAAACGGTATACCTTAGATCACCGGCCCACAGCAACAACAAGAGCCAAGCACTAAGTCACATGGGAAAAGCAGTTCAAGGGTAGCATACTCAAACACAAGAGTAAATAGCCATTTGACCAGAAATGGTCTCATCTCTGGCCTCCAATTTGGAGAAGCCTGGGCAGATTCCTTCCCGGTAGTGGTATCCATGCATGGCTAGCATGGGGCGAGCGTTCAGTCACCAAGCACCAGGACGAGGACCAACCCACATCAGGAGAAGTAGAAGCTCTTTACCTAAGAGACCTGCTGCGGATATGGGTATGGTCTAGTACAAAATCCAAGTTCTCTTCCCCGGATTTTCAATGGCCGGCAGTAGCACACCAGGGCAACACAAGAACCACAGTGCTATATGGAAACAATGTCCTTCACTCCAGCCGAACCAATTCCAGGTAGTCCGTTCCTTACAAAGAAAAGATGACTCTTCCCGGTACTCCCATCGTCGTCTCTAATTTGGTTTGCGTTGCTGCATCCAAGCCACGTGAGATCTATCTCAACATCCAGGTTTGGCAATGTTAACCCAATTCCCTTTTGGTCTTTCGGGGATGGCTTTTCAATTTTGAAACACACTCTCCAGTTCGTACAGGTTTTCCCTATTCCTTATGTGCCAGAGATCCCAGGTTCGAGTTTGGCCTCAGCAACTCCTGGCATTTTCAAGAAGAGAAGGGCCCTGTGATGTCTCTTGCTCATGTCAATTGCAGCATTTAAAAGAACCCAGGATATTCCGAAGGGATTTACCTAGCAAAATTGTTCCTCTCTCCTTCTGGTACCATGGCTAAGGTTGCGGGCTCATCAAAAGCTAAAGCTGTTCACATGAATCCCTGTTCTACTTCATTCCTTAAGGTTTTAACTGGAATATTTGCTACAACCACCAAGAGCTTCTCCACCAGCAGCTTCTCCAGGCGGGCCCATACCCGAAACTTTCTATGCTTGCTGTTGCAACCCTCCTACTCTTGGCGCTTCTGCAGGATGCCCATGAGAAGCTGCTGCTTTTCCATACATTTTCAGGGCAAGTTCCTTCTGCAGGTTACACACTCCTTAGCAGATTCCGACTTCCATGAACACAGTCCTGCTGTCAATAACAACAAACACCTTTTATGGGGTCCGATTAGCATCTGCAACCCCGCATATGGTACGTCACACGGTACCAGCTTTGCTTACCAACAGTGGCCACAGGGCACTTGCTTCCAACATCTGGGCTTCAATCGAATAAGGCGAACTTCTCACACATTGAAAGTTGGAGAATAGGGCGATATCATTTTGGTCTCAGGGTATCTAATCATCCGCTTTATTGGATGAGACAGCGTTACATCCGAGTGCCAGTTATCCTCAGGGAAACTTCAGATGGAACAAGCTACTAGACTGTTTGATTAGTCTTTAGCCACTACACTTAGTTATGACAATTAATTTGCCCGTTAGCAATTCTACGGACTTCCACCATAGTTTTCTCTGGCTTCGTCCTTTCCAAGCGTGGTTCAGTATCTTTTGGGTCCCAATGTGTAGGCTCTTGATTACCCTCACCAGCCTCGTGGTAGAGATCAGCGATGCGCTGCTGGGCTCAGTCGAACCATAAACCGACAATGTGTCGGCCTTCACTCTCATTGCATGTTAGGGGGTGGTCCAAGAACTTCCCTATGACTGTCATATACTACATAGCTTCCCTTGTCAAATTTTCTACATCGGCTAGCTTGAAAGAAATATTGTTTATTCGCTTAGCACTTCACCTGTGCCGATATTAATTCTATAGGATTAAAATTGCAGTGGTATGGTGGAAGTGTTCAGTTGCAAGATCGTCGATGGTTTTCCTGTTAGTCGCCAGGCTTATATTGTTACACGTGGTCATAAGCTCTGTATTGAGCATTTTTGGGTAACTTTCCACGCCTCGTACTGTTAGGCACTCCAATAAATCTGCATTACGAGTTTTTCTCTTTGGTGCTTTTTCGCTTTCCACCAAGTGATACGATGCATTCTGTTTAACCATTCTGTAAAGTATTCACAATTCATTTCATCGTGGCTGTCAGATGATTTAGTTATAGAACGAAAAGCAGCATGCAGTCTTTAACAAAGCCATTCTGGCTGCCGGCATGTAACAAAATAATTCACTGGCTTTTTCCGACCAGAATAAAGCACCCATCTAAGCCATGATTGCCGTGTCTGCAGTGTGTTTTCGTTAACTATAACAGGGATTTTCAGGAAGCTAAATTACCCAAGTTTCATCGATGTAAATAAATGTACAAAACGGGTCGTTTCATACCGGGTCCTGGAGTAAATATTGTTGACACTGGGAAGTATTCTGAACCATCAATATAAAATTTTCTATTGTCGTATTTTCCATAGTTCATGCCAAGCCATATTCTCGTAATAAACACTATGTAAGTTCACCCACCTTGAATCCTACCTTCGATTTGAAACATGTAAAGAGATGAATATCAACCGTCAAAGTGAATTTACGTCACTGCTGCTTGTGCCTGACAATTCAAAGTCATCCAAGCTGGTTACTGTTGGTGCTTGTAATGTTCCCTTTTTGGCTGGTGTTAAAACTGCTTTTTAGGCCTTGCTTCTGCTTTTTGGGCTTCCGTTTTTGGGCTTGTTTGGGCGAAACAAAAACATTTGTTTTGGGCGGTAGTTGATCGCCTTTCTTAACCACAGTCTTGATGCAGCTGAAAGAAAGCGCTGTAGTAGACGAAAGCTTTGGTTTGCTTTGTAGTCTTGGTGTTCTTACTCTTCGTTGGATCCTCATTGCAAAGTTAACAATAAACATTCATATCATTTCCCAAGCTAATATTGATTGATGGTTCCCTTTTTCCAAACTGAAGATGCACTAGTTGAAGCCATTACAGTCGTCTGCTCTATACGCTATTTTTCCGTAATGCTTAGCACTGCATTGAACTGGAACGGATAATCGATATTCACCTTACGCTTCTCTAGTATTCTAATCGTATATGGAGCATAGGAAACCGAAAGCTTGCAGTGTAATAATATTTATTTGTTACGGCTGTGATAGGCTGGAAGTTATTGTTATGTTATTATTAAATATCTTAACGTATTTAACGTATTTTTAACGTATTTGTTCATCTATGAAGGTATAAATTCACGCACCAGAGTTCCTTTGTCACAAAATTTCATGCAAGTTAGAATAAAATTGTCTGCATTATCCTTTCCCAAACAGACAAACTACAGACTCGAAAATATATAGACAAACATGCACGAATAGCAAAGATGGCATTTTTCGACTTTGCTCACTTTGCTCGACTTTTTGTTTATTGTGTACGTTTTGGTTTGCTTTAGGTAGTGGCATACAGCAATGAAGATTTCATACTTCAGAAATATTTTGTGGCTCACAGCGACTTATCCTTCCCTGAAAGAAATGTGGCGTTGTATAATATGCAGACTACTCAGGTAGTATGAATATTGTTATGCCATTATTGCATAATTATTGTTTGTGTAGTAATTCCCTACTGGTTTAAATGAAACGTACTTTCGTAGTTAGTACATTGGTCTTACCCTTTTTGTTGTATTAGCATGAATATGGAAGTCGGAATAGTAGCAACTTTTCATTAGTTTTCATGATGCAACTATACCACCCTCTATTGTGATTTCAAACTGCTAAGTTCAAAGTGCTAAGGTTGAAAACTGGCTTTGCTTCCTATGGAAAAAAATTGAAAATATCCTGAGACTATAGGTTTTTTGCATTCCTTGTAAATCTTTATTCCGTTGCAATATCCGTTCCACCAACATGCATAAATTGATAAATCAAATGAGCAGCATTGTTAATCCCTTCCATTTCAAACCCAGGCACAGAGGCAAGCTTTTTTTAGTCCCATATGTACAAAAGTACTGGCAATCAGGCAAAAGGATACTGACATATTTCAAGAAAACAAGAGAACATAGTTTGGTCATCAACCATGATGACACTGACCTTAAACATTGTTTGCTGACACAAACCATAACAGTCATAGACGCTCCAAAACCGGAATTGTTACCAATTACGGAGGAATACGTTACCTCTAGCAATCCAATTCTATGGAATCGGAATATAAAGCAATATCACAAGCTATAAGCCATTCATAAAAGCACTTTGTACCCACGAGCTTTTATTGGAACCCTGTTTTTTAAGACTGAAATATCAAGCTTGTAGCTTTTTACAGAGTCACAGTGCAGTCCACCTCATGCAGTCAGCTATTTTGAAAAGGCTATAACAAACACGCAGATATTCTTTACCATCGTATTAGAGAAAAAATTGAAAGTGCCTAAATCTGTATTGAATACATCCCTATGCAAATGAATAGTGCCAACCAACTCACCAAGGCACAGAATGGAGTCAGTAACTGTTAACGAATAAAATGAATGTTTTATCTCATTCAGTTTTCTAGCATTCTAGCTTTTTGTCAAATGGAGAATTGTTGGAGAGTTCATAGTTGAAGTTTCCATATTGTGCCATTTATCTAGGTTCAGGAGCAGATGGTGTCGTTTGGCATTAAAAGGAAGTTGGAGTGACTTTTACGCATATGCAGTTCTGCACTACAAGTTTGCAGATGCAATACAAGCTGGAACTCTTAGCAACGACTAGCTATAAAACTGAAAGCTCAAGCTAGAAACATTCAGTTCTTCTGGTAGGGTGCTAGAAAACGTGTTGCCCATTTCTGTTTATTTCTTGGAATTTAATTGAGGTGGTTTTTCCGCCATGTAGCTGTTAAATAGATTAAACTCAGCTATGTTGAAGCTTAAAATCCTAACGCCCTTTTTCAAAGATTTTACACCCTTAAAAATTTATATTTCAACAATGTTGTAATCAAATAGATTACTGATCCCAAGTTGCATAACGGAACACTTTCAGGAGATAATGGTAGTTTCCATGCAGCAGACAAGGTTACTGCAGTGACAATGCCAGTGTGGTCGTCAAATGAATTCATAGCTTTATGTAATTTAACATTGTCGGCAAATTTTGCCATTTCAGATCGTTATGAATAAAACAAAAAGTCGCACTCCTAAAACAGCTCCCTGCAGAACTAACTCCACTTGGGACTTCAGTTTCATTTGAGGTTTCACTGCCAAGAAAAACAGTTTGGGATGTCCCAGCCAGAAAATCAGTAATCCACTTTTCAATAGGACCCGAGTACTCATATGCTTGTAGTTTGGTGCACAACTTTGTGTTGAAAACAGAGAAAAATATTTTGCAACGTCAATGAAAACTATATCTACAAGAATACAAGAATCCAAAATAAGAGAAGCAGTTCTTGATATGCTGCAGGAGATGTCGAGTAATAGACCTACCAGGCATGAACCCAGACTAGTTTTCACTTAGTAGTCCATGATTGAGTAGGTAGTAGAAGGTCACGTTAAGCTTCTCCTGTATTTTACAATGAATAATTGCAAAAACCAATTTGACCTATAGTTTTTTCTATCACCAGCATCCTGATACCTATGCACTTAAGGAAAATTGGAAATTAGCCAACAGCGAAAAACAGCGAAAAACATACGCTGTTGGCTAATTTCCAATTTTCCTTAATATATTTTTTTTACCTATGCACTGGCATCACGATTGACGTTTTCTCACCTAATGGAGCTCTTCATTTGGTTAGGGAAACTTTGTTAATCTATATTATTACCACCATAAGAAAGCAATGACTATCAACATCATCAACAGCAAAGCCACATGAGAAACAACTCTTCCGAGAGCTAGCAGCATCATCAGCAACATCAATAGTAATGCCACATGAGAAACAGCTCACTCGTACCCCAAGGACTAGCGACTAGCAACATCATCAACATCATCATCATCATCAACAGCAAATCACATGAGAAACAGCTCATGAGTATCCCGAGGACCAGCAACATCATTAACAACATCAATAGCAATGCAACATGAGAAACAGCTCGCGAGTATACCTTCTGCAATCCAGATAATGGAATCTACCAAATGAGGCGAGATGAGTGCATGGAAGCACAGTACATTAGTTGGGTTGATCTCCTTAGACAAGTTACCAGCTATGGTACACAAAGTTCAATCTGCAGTTCCTTGTAAAAACTGCACGAAAAACCATGACTGCCAGCAGCTCGAGTGTTCTTTAGTAACTCATGGCATTAAAAAGCAACTCGCAGCATTATTAATTGCTCATTACCAATGTTTTGCCCTAAATTACCACTACGCCCTACGGCAAAAAACGGGTCGGTTTCCTGAATTTAAAAAATGAATTGGAAGGTTGACTGAATTCAAAATAATGTTGTTAATTTTTCATGTGTAATATTCGATTTAAGTTGCAGTTAATTCATTCAGACCAAAAAATTAAAGAGTTTGTGTCTGAATGCACAACTTCCAATGACTTACCTTTTCTTTGTGCTAAGGGAATTGTTGGAAAGCAGCTCGTAACCACAGAGCCACAGCCCTTCCAACGTCATTTAGAATATATATCTGTTCCATTCTAAATCACCAGTCCTCCTAAAAAAAAAAACTATTTTTTTTTATGAAGAAATTTATCAATTTTTTAAGATATGTGATACATTGGGTATACAAAGGTGTCAAAAGGAGCTAGTCAAACGTCTTTGTTTTATTGTTGGGAATATTACTTTCATTTCCTTGGAGTACTTTCAGTTCCTTGGCTGATTAATAATAGACCAGGAGAAGCAGTAAGGTGAAATAACCCACTACACCACTCAGCTGGTATGCATACAGATCCACTAAATCAAAGCATACTGGTCCAATACGCCACTGACTGTAGATACTGCACTGACTGGTCCAATACGCCACTGACTGTAGATACTGCACTGACTGGTCCAATACGCCAATGACACAAAAACTGTAGAGAAACAGCATTGGGTTATACAAAGCTACACTCTGAACAAAGCTGTGTCCGATCAGCCATGCAATTCTTATTAAATACCAGGCCATTCGTACTGGATTTCCCAAGGACCAATAGTCGGTTTTTCTACCCCAGGGTTCGTTAGTTCAGTTTCCCCAGAACCTCATGCCCATCCAAGTAGAGGAACCGATAGGTTTCTAAGTCGATTGGTTGTTTTTACTGTTCTATTATCGCATGTGACCAGTGATAAGTAGCCAATTCCTACTAGTGCAGTAGTCAGGATTTAAAAAGCAGTTGCGCTTTTCTGAATCAGTAACAAAGGCCTAGGTGTTATCGCTTTTAAGCAGTGAATCGTGCCAAAACGTTAGTAACATATTATTTATTGTTAGTAGTCCTGCCTACCGTAAGTGAAACCATTTTGGAAGGGAAAACTCATGGTGGTACTGCTAACGTTTCATCTAAAGAAGGCTTTTCTTTACCCTTATCATTTTGTCAGTCTCTACTGCATCAACAGACAAAGTATAGACTATGTTTTTTAAACCATATGTAACTAGGTCTAAAAGTCGCTTGTGGGATTAGATTTGGCGTCCACTTGACACGGTTGCCAGCCACTCTTACGACTGTGCTGTTTGTGCACACAATGTCCGTTGTCCTTGGAACCCTCACCAAGTTCGCGGTGCACAATGAGACCTAGTTATTTTTCATTCTCCTCGGCAATCCATTCTTATAGTCGTCTGTTGTTGTGAAAGATTTAGTTTCACGCAGATTTATTTAGAGATGTGCTGTTTTCTGTGCCAAACCCACTGCATTATCTTTATTTGGACTTCTTACCCAAATATAAGAACACTGCATTGCACGAAAAAAGGATATATTTATGTGCATGATATTTAGGTGATAAGAAATTGAACTTCGATCAAATATACCAGCCATGGCTAGAGATACTTGAGATATACGAATTTTAATTTGTTTCAGATTCGAGAATTAAGATATCTTAAATATACAATATGTGAAATAATTCAAATATGCAAGATTTGAAATATTCAAAACATATGAAAATTTAGATCATAAAGGTATACGGAATTGCGTTAATTGAGATAAGATTTGAGACTACTGAGATAAACGAAATTTAACATGAAACAAACGAAACTTGAGATAAATAAGATAAACGAGTTTCCACGTGGTTGCTATCTATCCTTATTGAGATATTTGAGCTACAAGAGATTTGAAATAAGGTAAACGATATTTTGGTGTTGATACCTATTTTTGTTGATGTGGATTTTAATTATTTTGAGATGAAAAATTTGAGATTTTTTTAGACATACGAGCTTTAGACAATTGAGATATAAAATTTAGACAATTTAGATATAAAATTTGAGATAGTTGAGTAGCAACGACTAGCAAAGACTATCAACGACTCTTAGCAACGACTAGTTGTAAAACTGAAAGTTCAAGCATGAAACATTCACTTCTTCTAGTAGGGAGCTAGAAAGCACGTTGCCCATTTCTGTTTATTTCTTGGAATTTAATTGAGGTGCTTTTTCGCCATGTAGCTGTTCATTAGATTAAACTCAGCTATGTTGAAGCTTAAAATCTCGATTTCCCTTGTCACACCGTTGCAGGATTTCACCGGATTTTACACCGTTAGGATTTATATTTTAATAATGTTGTAATCAAACAAGTTATTGATCCCAAGTTTGTAGGTTATAGTTTACGTACATGACACGTATTACAATGTGATTAGAGTTGTTTGCGTCATGGATTCATGACAATTCAGTTTCAAACTTATACAGATATTGTGACAATTTGTTTGCGAATAAAATATAACCCGTACGAAAATTTGGTCACGTCAAAAAAATTAACTCCTAGAGTGGCTAAGTGGTTTTAAGTAAATAAATGCAAACAACTTGAGCTCCATGAATTAAATACATTTTCATTTTGTTATCGCTTGCACACTTGCCACAACACAACCAGAACTGTCGTGTGGGGGGAGGGGGTCAGCACTGCACTTCGCACGGGAACGATAAACACCGTTCAGTCACCATTGTCATAACTGCCTGAAACTCACTGTCAGAAAATATGAACAGTGGCACTCTGGGTATGCTCTTAATCCATTTTGCACCAAAATGTCACCAACATTCTAAGACTACGATAACATAACTTGAAACCGGACTGTTATAGTTGGTCATCAAGTTCTAACTGACATTTTTTTAATTTTTTAACTTGGGACCTACTTGTTGTAGGTTTTTTTTCTACTCTTGGGACCAAATTTTTTGTTTGGAGTGAATTGTCTCGGACCGTGTTTTTCATGTCATCATTTTTTGAAGAGTATAAGTTATTGGTTGGGGGCTCGGATTCAAACCTGTTAGGGGGCATCATATTACGCTTTGATCCCCCCCCCAGTTCTTTGACCTAGATCCGAGCATGAGAACAGCTCTACTATTATTAGAAATTACTTGTTATCGACTGGCAGTAGCTTAACTAACGTGTGGGGGGAAATTTATTTATTTGCTGCTTTCTTCGAAGATTTATCGTGTATGACGCCATACATTGTGTAAAGCAGTAATAATAATCATCAAATAAAGTAGTCATACGTTTTCTAGGGGTAGCGGCATAAAATTATTTCCCCACCTCCACAGGAAACAACACTCTATCTTCAAAATGTCAAAGAGTAAATCATTGCCGAAATAAGTGGACACCGTACTGTGGAATTACTTTGAACTTAAAAAAAACAAGTCATGCTATTTAAACTACCGTTAGTGAAATTTTGGCTGGTGAAAGTAACGGCAAAGAACAGATCAACTGTAAGTAGGATAAACAAGTTGCCCAAATGCATTTGGTAAAATGTTCTAATTTTACTATAAACTTTTAAACTCCTTCTACTTAACTGTTATATCTTGGTAGAAATCCATTTTGTGTCACAAATATGCTAAAGTTTTTTGTTTCTTTATGTATCATGCAAGGAAATGCAGCCTACAACTGGTAGTCAACAATGGGTAAACAATGCTTTAACCATTTTGTCCCATTTTTCACATAATGTCCGCAAAACGGGAGCAATATGTTCAGCATTCTTTAAAGCATTGTTTGACCATTGTTGCATCGGATTACATTGTTGTATAATGTTGAAATACGCATTATTTCCCGAAAATGGGTTCAAATGTTCAAGAGATAGGGAGAATAATGTATGGCAAAAGTTAGACGCCATGTCTATGGCAAAACCAGAGTTGTATAAAAGAAGAGAAACCAATGGTTTATATGCATTGAAAAAAATCACTGATCACTGAATTCACTCTTTAGGGCTCATGGTTTCAGAAGTAAGGCTCGTGGTTGCTCATTGACACGTACTTCATTTTAAAAGAGATATGTAGTTCTATACAGTGAAGCATACTTTACACTATTTTATAATCGTTGTAATTACTCTGCAATTACTAATACATTTTTAGGCAATCCTAGTCATTCAGGAACAGGTTAAGTCATTGATACTGCCGTTAGGAGCTTAGCTTGACATTTTCATCTTTGAAACGCACCATACCATAAAAGGCAATTTTAGTTTCATGAGTTAAATGGAAAAAGCCCAAACAGCGACACTGTCAAAGGTTTTTGTTTTGTTTATGGTGCTGTAAATTGCGCAAAGCAATAAACATAATCGTTAAATAAAGTGGTCGGACGTTTTATGGGGGGGGGGGGGGAAGGGCATAAAATTACAAATGTCAAAGAGTAAATCATCGTTGAAAAGATGGTACGTTATACATTAGTGACTGAGTGAGCGAGGTCCCGTTTTAATGCGATATATCAGAACACGATATATCAGAACGCGATATATCAGGTTGCTTGTGGGATTAGATTTGACGTCCTAATAGTGGTGTACGGTAGTAAAAGCTAAAAGCATGAAACGATTTTAATGAAAATCTGTAGAAATGTTCTTTGAATTACGCTGAATGAGGCATGTACTTGTTTTTTGGACGTGTTGATGTAAATTCAACATGGTGAAACAAATGGGTGTTCCAAAAAAGTTGTTTGGTTTTTATCTTCAAAATCATACATCGACTGAAAAACAAACTAATTTGGAAAATGCAGAATAATGCATTCATCGAAAAGGACTCATGTAACTGTTGTTAATATTCAAGAGGGCAGCCCAAATCAGCATCAAAAAAGCGATTTGCGGTAGGTACAGCTAAATGCATTAAGAAATTCAAATGAAATTTGGTTGAAAAATCCATTGAAATAAAGCTAAACGATGTATGTGCTAGATTTACACCTGTTACAAATTTTAAATGGAGGACCATGAGGGCGTCCAAAAACGGTATGCGCCAGTTATAGACGAACCCATGAAGCATATCGAATTGAATTTGGTAAGTTTATGTTTTGAAGTATGACGTACGTACTTAATTTTATATCAACAGAAAAAAACTTAAAATGTCGGCCCAAAATGAAATCAAAATACAATATGCGGCAGTTACAGCCAAAGAAATTAAATCTTCTTTTGGAAGGAATGGGACGAACAGAACTCGGATTTTGCATGAAAGGTGACTCGTCACGTAGTTACTGGTAAGGGTACCTATGAGGGTCCATTTCAGCAACTTCCATAATTCCTGAGATCTAATCGTCAGTAATTAAGTGATGACAGGTCCGTGAGTTATAATTCAAAATAGGCTTTGTCCATATCGTTCAACTGCATGTTGATGAATGTTTGTCACTTAGGAGAGTGTAACAAGTGGTTTGGCTTTAACTTTTGATTAATCCTGAACAATTTCATACCGTTTAATTTAGGGTAGCAAACTTGTAAACACTCTAATAATACCTGGCTAAAGAGCAATTCGCAATTTTTTTAAACTTTTACAATCCACTTCATGGCTATATTTTACACTCCAGAAGGCAAAAAGAATGATTAATAACCAATGATAAAACAATTTTACACAATTAAAACGTGATTTTCTCATCGTAATAATTTTCTTCCATTTTCCTGCTGTTAGATGGAGATTACTGTTCTGTACCTTCCTTTCCATCAAAATAAAGATATCTCTAAGTACTGTCAAACAAACTTCATTTATTTTTATGTTTATTATTTTGACGTCAAGTCTTCATTGTTTTTACGAATTAATTAGTGACCAACAGATGGAATGAAAAAATTGAGCCGAGTCAGAGTTACGTAGCGGAGGAAAAAATGAACATTTTGATAAAGATGAAAATTACTCCATTTACTTGCGTGCAGTTGTTAATGCAATGGCTATCAAGCATTTCTTTTACGTTTAGTATGGTAAAACAGAGCCAAGCATTTGGGTTTGAAATTGAAAAAAATCGACTTCAAATTTAAAATCAGAAGAAAATGTAGTGGAAATAGATTCTGTTATCATTGATGTGGTGTTATTTCAGAACAATTCATGTTAAGTTTGTCTTGGTTGTAAAGAATTTCATAATGTAAAGTAAGTGTTGCTTTATCTTGACAGATTATTAGACGCAACACCCGAAATAGTCCCTGCAGCAGTAATCAGAAAGTTATAAAATGCGTATATGCCTGCCTAAAGCAACAAATTCATTCGACATCACAATTCCTATGCAGGTAAGAGTTTATTGACGTAAGTGTTTTTTTTTTCTTTAAGGGGTGCTCCTAGTGAGCACTAAACAGTATTTCTGTTAATCGTGGAGACATGTGCAGTTACAGGAACTAAACACGAATAATTTCTTTGACGCTGAAAAAATGCGCATGTACAGTTAATTAAAATACTTAAATACGAGCACAGGCATTCATTCTAAGAAAGGTTCAACAAATAATGCTTTAAAATGGCCTTAAGATCTCTAAAATTGTTTAACAGTTAAAATCCCATAGCACATTTAGTTTGTAGCACAATTCTAAACAACAAGGTGATTATTATTATTATTATAAACACGTTATGAACAGTAATATGTACTCCTTATTTTAAAACATAGACCATTACTGGCCTTTTTAATTTGAAAACTATGTTTTAAAATAAGGAGTACATATTACTGGTCATATTGTGTTTATAATAATAATGATGATAATAATCACTTTGTTGCTTTGGTCTGGCAAGGATCCCGGGGATCACTGACTGCCAACCCAAAAAGTGGCTGCATTTAAATTGCGTGAAAAAAAAACGGGAAAAAATCTTGAAAAAGTAGGGAATGAGAAGGCAGAAAGGTAAAAACTAATACAAGATAAAACAATTTAGAAAGCTCGCGTATAAGTAAAATATAATTAAAAAAAATATTCTCGTCTTCCACCAAATTCATCAGCACTATCATTTTCTCCTCCGCCTCACACAAAAATTCGAACTATCTAATTACCTTTTACGATTTCCTGTTGAATTACTCCCTCCCCGCCCGGACACCAGCAAGTTTAAACCTGCTATGAATTTTAGTTGGGAAAAAATGGGAGGAAGAAGTTCTCCCTCCCCCCAGTATGGTACCAAAAAAATTTCCATGCCAATATTATCACGAAACGATTTTTCTGTTGTGCCTAATGCAATTTTTCTCACTTTCACTCCAGTACAGCCCCCCCCGGCGGCCCACACACACACCCCAAAAACATCTTTAGATTTCTTATGAGTTCCCCTTCGACACCAGCTAGTAACAGACTCCACGTGGTCAATGTCACGAATGAGGTAAGGGTACCATACTTGGCAAATATACTCAAGCAGTGGGCGTACATACAGCTTGAATGCCCAAACCTTAATCTCTATGTCCCCAGATGTGAACACACGTTTGATGATGTGTAAGCGATTGTAGACGCTATTTACGATCCTGTCGCAGTGGTCGGATCGTTTAAGATTAGATGAAAACCAAACTTCAAGAGTTCTTGCCGTGGTCTCATTTGGTAGGGCATGATGATTCAATGTATACTGGTTAGACTGAGTTTTAATGCCAATACGGAAAGAGACACATTTTTGACTAGAGATTGAAGTTGCCAATCATTTAACCAACACTCAACATTATCAATCTCCCTCTGTAAAAGAGAAACCGAGTTTTCGTTAAAAACAGCAGCAAACGGTAAAGATCATCAACACATTTGCTTTGTTCACATTTTCTGGAGTTACAGGAAAGATCATTAAGATATATGATAAAAAGAAAGGGACCCAATACAGAACCCTGAGGTATACTGCTAGTATTGAAAGGTATTCTATATAGAAAGACCTTTCAATACTTGCCTTTTAGTTTTGGAGAACATCATCCGTCTCCATCTCTGAATCTGTATCCATCTCAGTATTCTTAAAGGCAAAAGAAATTCGGGACTTTTTCCTGTAAATACATTTAGGTTTAACAAAGTTTAACTTTCAAATTACAAATCAGTGTGGAAGATCTGTCACGATGCCTGCTTACTAAGACATGAAGCTACGGGCGAAATCATCTTTCTTTTATATTAAACGGTTGCTAGAGGTAACAGTGTTTACTGATTCCTGTTCCTATTTCAAGGATCTTCTAGATTCTTGCAGAATTAAGACGTTGTCTTCTGCCCACGACTGAAGTAGAAACAACTTCCTGTTAGATAGTGTGTGATATCATCAGATGTCAAGTCACCAAAGTAACACTGATGTTCAAACGCCAATCTGGAGAGGTCTGACAGATACAACAAAAAACCAAGCCACTCTGGAACAAGCCACTCTGGATATTTTGGCTCTGCAGCTCCTTTAAAGTTGCATTATGTACATCACGAAAAGCATTCACTCACCTTACCTCTTTATTAATTAATGCTCGCAGCCTTATTCCGAATCTAAATGAATTCCACGTTTTATTATCTTCAGAAAATTTACGACATTATTTTTATTGTGAAGTGATAGTTGGGTCCCGCCTTTATGGATGCGATGATACTAGGAAATAACCATTACTGCATTTCACGAAGAGAGAGGGGGACAAGAGCAGGCGAAGTTTGTGTGGTCTATCGCACAGGGACTAATCTAACGGTCAGTAAGGTTGCGGCGGGCGAGGTTCGAGCGATCGCCGAAGCTCTGGTGGTGACTGTGCTCCCATCCAAAATAAATTGTATACTGAGTTATATCCCTGATGGTTACGATGCCGAAGCCCTTGAATTCATGCCCGGATTTATCAAGCCGTCTGTAAACAAACATCTTAATATTATCTTGCGTGACTTCAATCTCTCAACTGTTAACTGGGAATCGGTCCGCGCCACAAACCGTCACCAGCAGAATTTCCTGGGGGATTTGTTACAAGCAGGTTTCAGGCATCAGGAGAGGGAGCCAACGATGGGCTTGAAGATGCTTGATTTAATCTTTACGGATGATCCAAACTTGGTGTTTGGAGTTGAAGTCGGTCCAAACCTCGGTTTGAGCGACCACTGCACTGTATTGTTCTGTATAAACACGCCAGTTCAAATCTCTCTAACCAAAGCATTCAAGTAGAAGATTGATTTTCCTGCTTTGAGAACTGAATTGTCTGGGGTCGACTGGAACACTGCCTTGAATCACCATAACTCGGTTGAGGCTGCTTGGAAAGACTTCTCCGGTATCCTTTTTGCTGCGGTCAGTAAGCGTAGTGATGCCAAACCTGTAAAAGTGAAACATAAAAGTAAACTTCCAGTAGAGGTTATTAAGGCTCGCAGAGGGAAACTAAATCCGTCTCCCTGTCAAATCATCGAAGAAGCAATCTGTTGAAGTAAACCTCCTCTCTGGCGGCTCTTTAAGCTGTCTTTATAGGATGTATAAACCTAGAACACGATCTTCAAGGCTGACTCCACCATTTAGAATAAATAACTCTTTTGTCACAGAAACACTTCTTAAGGCAAATAGTCTTAATTCTTCATTTGTAGCAAACGGAGTTAAGGACAATAACCAACCCGGTCCCCATTTTGAATGTCCCGTGATTGTTGAAAAGTGTGAAGTGGTCGCGTTTACCCGTAATAATGTTCTTGAGGCTCTTACAAAATTGAAGTCCAGCCACGCGATGGGCCCCGAAGCCCATTCTGCTTTTTTCTACCGAGAAATACGGTATGAAATTTGTAAACCACTTGCTCACATTTTTTAGCTCTCCTTTCTGACAGGTCAAATACCTCACATTTGGTCATTGGCTAGAGTTGTCCCAGTTTTTAAAAAGGAAACACGCTTGACCCAAATAATTACAGACCTATGTCACTAACTTCAGGACCATGTAAGATCATGGAAACTTTAGTTCGAGACCATAGGTTTCGTATCTGTGAAAAATTCGGTTTGATCGGATCTGATCAATTTGGCTTTCTTCCTGGTAGGTCAACCACGCTCCAGCTTCTAAGTGCACTTGATATTTGGTCTGAAAGACTCGATATTGGCGTTCAAACCAACGTTGTTTTCTTCGACTTTAAAAAGGCATTTGAGTCAGTTGTGCACAGCAAATTGCTACATAAACTAGATCAATATGGTTTTGATGGGTTACTCCATTGTAGGTTGAAGGTTGAAGTATGTAACCATTGAGGGCTCTAATTCAACCCTGAACGATATCTCTGGCAGTGTACCGCAGGGCTCTGTATTGGGTCCCTTTCTTTTTATCAAATATCTTAATGAGCTTTCCTGTAGCTCTAAAAACTGTGAACAAAGCAAATTTGCAGTTGATCTTTACCGGTTTGCTGCTGTTCTGAACGAAAACTCGGTTTCTCTTCTACAGAGGGAGATTGATTGCGTTGAGTGTTGGTCAAATGATTGGCAACTTCCAATCTCCAGGCAAAAATGTGTTATTTTCCATATCGGTAATAAAACTCAGTTTCACCAGTATACATTAAATCATCATGCCCTTCGAAATGAGACCACGGTAAAAACTCTCGGAGTTTGGTTTTCATCTAATCTTAAACCATCCGACCACTGCGATAGGATTCAATTGCTTACACATCATCAAACGTGTGTTCACCTCTGGGGACATTGAGATTCAGGTTTGGGCATTCAAGGTGTATGTACACCCACTGCTTGAGTATGCTTGCCAAGTCTGGTACCCTTAACCCCTTCGTGACATGGACAACATGGAATCTGTCCAGTAGAGATTTACCAAAACCCTGCCGGGCGTTTCACACCTTCCTTACGCTTCACCTCTAGGGAAGGTCCGACTTGATTCCCTCGAGCTTCGTCACCTGAAGGCAGATTTAATCCTGACCTTTAAAATGGTTTGTGGTTTTCTTTTAATTGACATCCCACTTTTCAACTTGTCAACGAACACGTGCACTCGTGGCCACTGTTTCAAGCTGACCAAGCCCCTTGCCCGGTTGGAGATTCGCAGATCCTTCTTTGCAGTGAGGGTGATCGAGCCCTGGAACTATCTACCAGAGTCAGTGGTATCAGCTCTGTCGGTGGGCTCATTCCGACATCGGCTTGAGGAGGTTGACTTCCGTAAGAGACCGGATTTTTGTCCCCCACCCCTGTAATGGACTGGTGAGGAAGTTTCAGAGCAATTGAAAAAATATATATATTATATATTTCCGTCGAACATCTGTCGGCACTTCCGAATTAAAACAGCATAGCGTTAATTTTGGTTGTTCCGCGCATTTCTGCCCTCCCGTTGTTGGCAGTTGGCAGTTGGCAGTTGTTGGCATTTCTGCCTTCCCGTTTCCCAAAACACTTACCATTTTGGTGTTTTAAACCTTTATTATTATTATTAATATAAAATGATCGTCAACAACAAGGATCAAGGTGATGTGTATCTTTAAAACTTATTATTTTACGGATTGTTCTAACCTATGCACACAAGTAAGTTTCTTGCCTGTTTCGTTTGCCTCCATGCTAAGAGCATTAGCTACTGAAACTGATTTAATCCAGGATGGAAGATCTTCAAAACCTAAGCCCCCAATCTTATGAGGACAACGGAAAAGAGCTCTCCTTGGAAACCCGTTGGAAACTGCCAATTAGCAAACTTGTAGCTGAACCCATGAATCAATCAACCCATTTTTTCTGATAAATCCTAAATTCTAATTAAACTGTCACACTAAAAGCTTTGTTTCTTGGATGTATTGATGGAGTTATTTACCAGCTTGCCAATCCTCCTTTGTCGGTGATGCTGCATTTTGTGCTAAGTAAATAACACAGTAAGATTAGCCCAAGGTACTTATCGTAAATATTTTCAGAAACTTGTGTTTCAAAGCCTTCGGGGACCGTGGGCTAAGCTGAGGGCTGGTGGATAAATCTCGAAATTGTCTATCAAAACCTTCTTGGCCGATTGTTGCTTCTTATGGATGGAATTTATGGCCACAATATGATCTAAGTACTGCACTTTCAGTTCATGCTAACTGGGGCATAAAAATCAGATTTTATTTAATACCACTTACGCAGCCTTTTTAAATTTCATTCAGACATTTAAAAAAATATTTTCCTTAAAAGCAATTTATACTTCATTATGCCGTACACCATTTTCCCTTTCTTTCCTTAGTTTAGCCACAGGCAGTTGACTTACGTAACGTATTATAAACCCTTGGAAGGATTAAAAAAGGAGGAATGGTGAGGGAATGGGGAGCGTGTGTTTAAACAGTCTGCCTACTTTTTGCAGCATAGTTCTGCTCTGGAGATGAAATTTGGTTTTGAATAGTTTGATGAGTAATTAACCTCGATTGCTGTTGTGAATTAAACTATGCCGCAACTAGTACACAGCAAATTGAACTGTGGCCATAGTCACCATTTTGTTTGTTACTGAGAGTTAAAGGGC
Source organism: Lithobius niger (assembly GCA_023313725.1). Lineage (NCBI taxonomy): Eukaryota > Metazoa > Arthropoda > Chilopoda > Lithobiomorpha > Lithobiidae > Lithobius > Lithobius niger. Next base: position 33,736 of record JAHWFP010167704.1, on the reverse strand, counting down.
AGTTACATCAGGGGTTGAAACTAGCAGCTCCTACGGTCACAACGTAACTTGACAAAAACAGCTTACTAGCGCACCGCTTGACGAGGACTGCAGAAGCACGGACAACATGGCACTGAAAATCGTAGCTTAAGGCGGCCCACATTGGAGTTCAAAAATGCCGGCAAAAAAACAATGCGCTGTCGCAAACTGCCTAAACAATTCCTGGAATTTTCACAAACCGCATATGGCAAGTGTTAGCTAACACAATTTACCTTCAAGAAATTCGCTCTCCCTCGTTCTCCTTATTGTTGATCGCCGGCCATTTTTAAGCTGCGTGATTGTAACGTATGGTGGCTTATTGGGACCATACTTGGGACATACAAAACTTTTATGAAATCGTAACAATATGGCCACTGGTGCTGGCGCAGTTTATTATGTATCGTCCTAGGCTGCAATGTGTCTTATCCAGTGTTGGAACACCGGAAGCTCGGTTTCGAGAAAGTTCGAGAAAGTATGTAGGAAAAACGCTGCATTTGTTTGAATGAGTTACCGTAGTAATAATACGCGTTTACACATGTTTGCCGTCGCTGTTTGTCCCTGCATCCCGCTTGTCTCCCTAGTTGAAGATGAAGTCACTAAATAACGTAACTGATTGTTGCTTTCCATAGGGGTATGTGATCCAAAAGTAAAAAATGCATGTCAAAATGGATGTAACCTTAGAGCAATACACTCACTTCGTTATGGGAGGAGCAAAGTGAGTATATTGCTCTAAGGTTACACCCATTTTGACATAAATGTTTTACTTTTGGAACACTTAAACAATAACTAAATACAAGAATTGCAGTAGGAACACCTTACGTGCGTCCGATAAAACAATTTCATTATGCAACACCAAAACGCGTAATGGGAGCCGCTATTGTTTCGCGCAGAACAACCGAAATTAATGCCGACAGATGGTGCTACGCTGTTTCGATTTGGTAGTTCTGACGGACGTGCAACGGACCCACCCACTGAGATAGCTCTATGTCTGTGAGCAACTCACGTGTCTGACAGCCTTAGCTTGCCAGTAATGTCGTGCTCTTATCTTACCAGATATTTAAAGAAGAAAAAAAGGAGGGTCCTAACATGGATTTGTCTTCGAATCTGCTAGAGCCAAATAACTTCATTTGAGCATGAAGATTTTTTCTAGTTCGTGAGATGGCGTAACTGATAGATGTTGGTTGCCCGAAATGATGCACATGTCAGAGCTGCATCCGGACACAAGCCGAATGCGTTTGCTGCAAGGAAGCACCTGCAACAAAAAAATCTTCACTCTGAAATGAAGTTTTTTTACCGAGTAGATTCGAAGTCATGTACATGTCATGACCCACCCTTTTTTTTTTAAATAACTGGTAAGCGAACAGTACCACATTACTTACCAGCTAAGGCTGTCAGACACTTGAGCTGCTCACAGCCACAGGGCTACCTCAGTGGGTAGCCGTCACACTTCGGTCGGCACTTCCGAATCGAAACAGCATTGTGCCATCTGTTGGCATTAATTTCGGTTGTTCCGCGCGAATCAATGGTGGCTCCCATTACGTGTTTTGGTGCTGCAATAATAACATTGTTGCATCGGACGCACGTAACGTATTCCTACCGCAATTCTTGTGTTTAGTTGTTGTTTAAATGAAGCAAAAGTAAAACATGCATGTCAAAATGGATGTAATTGCCCTTTAAAAAGCAGCCAAGCAGACTTTCGGGTTATGCAGACTGGGGAAATAAACGAAAGCGTGCTAACAAAGACAAAAAAAAACTTGAAGCTATGCAAATTGGAATTAGTTCAATAAAGCCATTAAACGCACGAGAGGTCAAAAATCAAAACGTTTCGTCTTCCAGGTCGAGAGATTATCCAGTCAAAAAAATTTAAACTTGGTTAAAACACAAAAACTAAACTATAGCACGTAACTTAAGAAAGCACAAGTTTAAATCCATACAGTTCAAAAGGAAGTAAGGTCTACATACTACTTTTAAAATTTAAAAGTTTAGCTCCTTACAGTCATAACGACTCAAGGCGACCTTGTGCGTTCTAGACTTGAACGCTAAAGTTTTATTATTTGTGTTTTTCTTCTTACTTGATAACGGCTCCGATCTGGGAGATGAAACGTTGTGATTTTTAAACCAACGTGCACTTATGGCTCCATTTACTCAATGACGTCTGAAAGTGCCTTTGAACACCCAAAACGTACTTCAGAAACATATGGACATTTTCTCCATTTCGGGTGCATTGACAAGTTTCTGTTCCCACCAATAAGGACGCATCCCGGCTGTGTATCAGAAAACGAAAATGGACAAGAAAAAGTACGTGATAATTTTAAAAGTGCTAAAGTATCTTGCTGATACAACAATGTACTAAAACTGTGTTGAAGATGTTCAAATTGTAACAATAGACCTTGTTGCCATCATTCTATAAATTGTAACTTTCGAGTTGGTAATAATGGTCAATTTTCCACATCTTACCACAAAACAGAGTTCTTAAAAACTAATTAAAAACAAAAACTTCTGTGAGAACATGATAGAGCATTTTGTTTTGCAAGTTTCCTGCTTGCTAATTGCTCAGGCTGGATGAATCAGCCAAGCCAAACTTTTCCATGTTTGGAGTTAAGGACTGGGTTCGCCTAGGACAAACAAAAATTAACATGAAAGTGCTCCAAATCATTTAAATGCAGTGACTGTTTGCAAAATTTGGAAATGTAGCAAACTTGAAGACAGTAAATGTCCAGAGACAAGTCGGTGCAAAGAAAATTTTTGTTGACCTATGCACTGACTTGCCGGTCCCTCCCTTCCCTACCAGATAGAAAGGTTCAGTTTTGTAGTTGTGCACAATCAATATCGTAAAGGTTGTTCCGTTATGGCTTTTGTGGCAGTTGAGGAGACAGTAAAAATGTATCCTTTTTTTTATGTAACTGTGGAAGGAAGCTGTTCAGTTCGTTTTTTACTTATTCAGTGCCAAAGTTTTAAAAGTAGCCTTTTGCCTACTAAGAAGCCTTTTGGAAGTAGCCTTTTGCCAAAGCCTACTATCCTGGCATTGAACTTCTCTATCTCACCGGTGGCTGTCTTCTTCAGCCTTAGAACTCTCTTGCTTCCATTGATGCACTCTCCAGGCCGGAGGTCTACTAAAGCCCTCGTGTCATAGGCTAGCATTGAACTGTACTCATCATTCATTGCAATTATGTGTTGATCCGCTTCTGGGCTCGCCATAGCTTCTTTCGCTTTGTAGTCAATTGTTGATGTCAATAGCATGATAGACTAGCGTCTAGAATTTTATCTTCAGTTCGTTCTTAATTTTATTTGGAGATTAAAAAATTTTTTTTTCATTCTATGAAGTTGGCTCCTCTGGAGGGAACTTCCAACATTGTGTCTATACATACTCTTGACATTGTGTCTCTACATACTCTTGACATTGTGTCTATACATACTCTTGACATTGTGTCT
>JAHWFP010167704.1:1662-30276 GCA_023313725.1 Lithobius niger | reverse complement strand
TACATACTCTTGACATTGTGTCTATACATACTCTTGACATTGTGTCTATCTTCTCATTGCCCCTGAATATACCTGAGATGGCAACTGCAATTTTGTTGTGGTACTGGAAAATTAAGCCATCTCCACTATCTGAATCCATCATCTGAGCTTTTGGAACTTGTTAGTCCAACTTCAAGGTCAATAGTTCCAAGAATTCACAGCTCTCTTCGTAATGCAGGGCCTTCATTAACACACTAACTGGTGCACAGTATTGTCCTTCAGTGAGTTATACTTGCCCCCAGTGATTTTAAAATTGCCTACTAGTGATGGAACTGAGATCGATTAAATTATATATTGATAACGTCAACTAATAAAACCAACAACAACTGTGTGATATTGTTGCACAATAACAATGTTTAAAATAATGTAAAACAATCAATTTAGACGTTTAGAGCTTCCTAACCCCTGAACCAATTGACCAATTAGAAAAAACCTTATCAAGGGTACATCTACAGAGCAATACATGTAAAATGAGCTAAGAACCAGCTTTATAGTCTGATCTGAAGAGAGCATATTAGAAACGTGTCGTGAAAACAAGAAGTCAACAAAACTTACCTACTAAATTTGAGTGGAAGATATTGAAAGACAGCAAAGAAATTAACTCTAGAAATTTCGGCTTTAAAATGGGAGGTTGAGGCCAAACCGTCTCCAGATTCAAAACCAAGTTTAAACTCAACTTTAAATGACTGTTAACTTTCTTTACAACTTTACAATTTTCTGTTGAGAATAACGAGAAATAAATAACGACATGATTACACGGCTTGTCTGGCAGGAGACTTTTAGAAGCCAAGTCTTGCCCTATTGTAGAAAAAGGTTGCTAGTGAAAATGACTTCTTCTGTATCCGGATAATGTCTCTAAAAAATCGACAACTGCCCCTAAAAGAAGCGTTCTATTTGGCTTATTGAAAACTAATAACAAAGTTGATGGTAGTACCTGTGATATTTACTCGATAAAGCTGCACTGACACTGTTGACTATTTGATTAATACGCATATTTTATAATTATTAAAATAAATTGTTATTATTTTTTAAAAATTGTAACCACTGTTTAATATTTCGAACTGCTTCCTTGAACAAAATACACGTATTATCTCTCACCATAAATATCATTCAATACTCTTTCGTTCTTAAATAGGACTTATACAGCGAAAATACTACGATTTTAGACACAATTACAATATCTGGAACATGTTTAACTGCTGTATCAAGTAAGTATTTTTTAATTAAATATGTCTTAAATATGACATATACAACGGAATTGCTACGATTTTAGACACAACTACAATATCTGGAACAGGTTTTACTGCTGTATCAAGTAAGTATTTTTTAATTAACCTTGGTAGGCTCGGCATACTTCATTTAGGCAGCTGTTCTTAAACTAGTAAAGAACCTTGGAATAACATGTGAAATAAAACTTGCATGCATATCTTTTGTATTGAATTGATGAGTCTATGTATTTGCCTATGTAGATTTTAGCTGTATGTGAACAGATGGCCTAAACTCAAAAGCCCTGCATATGTAGAATTGGTATAAATTAGTTTTAGGCTGATGCACCCACTGCTTCATGTTCTCCTTCTTTCCCAAGATATAAACGTGTAATAAATATTATACCAATCCAGTAAGTCGGAAACAAAGCTGACATATCAAAATAGAAACCATGCAACGAAGAAGAAATTCATGAAGAAATGAAGATCGTTGAGTATCCCAGCTAACATGTGTTATAGGCCCCCTCCTGCCCTTCTCCTCTCACAGAAAACACCCGACTTTTGGTGCACGGTGTCATTTACAAATGATTAATTCATTACAAAAAAAAATGTAAACCTAAACATGGATTCGGATCAACTGAATATAGTTGTCTTTTTTGCTGATGCTCTGTAATTGCACTATGAAACTTACCGTTAGGGTGTCTATGTTTTGACGGTGGTGGTGTATTATAAGTCAGATAGGGTTAGTTCAGTTCAGGTTAGGTGACGATAATTCTCGAAAGTTTCAGGATGAAACGGAGCAGTCATTTTTACTGCATTTGCCCCTTCTGCATAGCTTTTACTGCATTTATACCCATTTGTACCACGGTTGTACCAATTTTTACTGGACTTGTACCAATTTTTCCAGCATTTGTACCCATTTGTGCCAATTGTACCACATTTGTGCATATTTATACTGCGTATGTACGCATATGTACGCATTTGTGCTGTGCTGTACTTTGTACTTCAAAGTTTTTCGAACTCCAAAGGTAGAAACATTTTCTGTTTTGTTAATTCTTGACTTCCTGAAGGTAGACTCACTATCTGAACTTCTGGAGATTGTGATCAGTCATTCATCGCTGTTACAAGTTGATATTCATTTGACTGAAATGGCTGCCAAATGGTAGTACTGATATTCCTTCAGGAATAATTTTGCAATCTGTTGTTGCATTAATTTCTTGATTCTGTTGCTTTCGGTACGTTGGCAAGTAAGATATTACTTGATTAGTATATCAGCTTATTCTTTTTTTGGAGGCGAACTGTTTTGCTGATGAATAGCTTTTACTTATTGCTGATGAGTAGCTTTTACTTAGTAATTTCATAGTTTCTTTCATGTATTGGATAGGTGCAACACCTTTTGCAGCAGTGTTGTTGGAATTGCAAATCTTAGCAATTGTAGCGCATAACTTCCATTGTCTGCCTTTGTTTGCTAGTGTCCGACATTGATAAGCAATTTCTCTCAGATCCTGCTTCCTCAACTGCTTCTCTCAAACTTTTTCTCAAACAGTTTATCTTCGGATGCTTACTTTACTGTATCCTTCCAATTCACTATTGTCCAGAGTTGTGCCTTGAATATCAAACTGAAATGACACCTGATTTAAAAATGAATTTTTCTGGCATTTTTTCTGAATTATGACAAAACTGAAAGTAAGATGGATTGCCTTTTCTGGATGATCATTCAGTTTGAAGGTATACTTTTAGATTTAACTTAGATTATGCCATCGCTTATCATAACGGTTCATCAGGATATTGTGCTACTAGATTTTGGATTCTGTCAGTAGAATCCCCTTAACTGTTTTGCGGTCTGACATAATCATAAATGAATTTTTATTTAAGAAGATTCGCAAAGAGCAATTTAGCAAAGAGCAAAGAGCAACCTAGATTGCTCTTTATTTAAGAAGATTAGCCCATAGAGGGGCCGAAGGGAGGTGCAAGGATTCATCACCGAACCGCTAACTGCAGACCCAGGTAAAAAGTTTAAGTTTCCGAAGAATAATGCTCGGGGCGCAGAAGGAAAGGGCGATGGATAGAGGTGGTTAGACGTGTTTTGAAGGAATTCAGTGTTGGGGCGGTAAACAACGAATCATCAAGAGAGTTCCAAACAGGTACCACTCTTAGAGCAAAAAAGGACCTCCGGGAATTTCGACAAAATCTCGGAAAGACGAGCTTCAAACAGTTACCGCGAGTTTTAGTGAACAGCTTAATTTCGAAAAATGGCTCGCGTTCCCAAGGGAGCATGGAATCCACAATCTTAAAAGTTAGAACCAGGTCCGCCCTCAAGCTACTGCACTCAAGTGTGTCCAGCTTGAGAAGACACAGTCGTTGACTGTACGGCAAAGAATGCATGCAGGGTAATGCCTTAGTATGTTTCCTTTGAACGGCTTCAATCCGATCAATATCCTTAAGGAGGTTAGGTGACCAGACCTGACAAAGACTTTATAAGCCCAAATACCGGTGTTGCGGTTTCCAGAGTTAAAACAACGACGAACCTTTGCTGATCAGCGGCTGGCTGCCGCAGCAATAGAAATACAGTGAGTGGTGAACTTCAAATCGTTCTGAAACCGGACGGCAAGGTCGCGGAAACTGCCAAAAGTTTCCCTCAGGCAGAAATCACCCAGAAAATATTTAGGGCTGCTGGAAAATCCACCAATAGAGAAACTATGACACTTATCGGAGGAGAGAGGAAGCAGCCATTTAAGGTAACAATCAAAAATAAAGTCAATACTGTACTGCAGACAAGATGCATCTTCCGGTGAAATACCTGGGGAGTGCAGTTTATGGTCGTCTGCAAATTTTCCCTGGGAAACCGAATTTTCATTGCAAGTAAGATTATTAAGAAAAATAATAAATCTGTCCACCATCTAACAACACCACTCGTCACTATAACTACACACTTCCCTCCAAAAACCTAAACTGCTCATTGCTCTACGCGTGCAGCTTATATGCTAACTTACACGTTTTCCACTTGTTCTTGGCAGCTAACACACTTGACCTGACCTTTGTGACTGAGACCTGGCTTAATGACACCATTCCTGATGCATTGGTACTTAACGGCCTTCCATTTGAAGTCATTCACCATGACCGAGGCTCTCATGCAGGTGGAATCGCTTTTTAATTTACCGCAAAGGCATTACTTTTGTTCTGAGCAACTCCGACAATGATGTTTAATCATTCACAGTTAGACTCCCGAAATCGAAACTTAACTTTATGTTATCTTATATCCCACATGCTTTAGACGTTGATATACTTACCAAAACTGCTGCATATATAAGGTCAGCTTTAGTTCCTGGTTGTTCTAATATTGTGTGCAGTGATTTTAATCTTTTTACCCCCAACTGGGCCACTTTCTCTTCCACTGACGGTGTTCACAACACTTTTCTTGAAGAAATTTCTGACTGTTGCTTTACACAGTTGGTAACCGTGCCAACTAGTGGACGAAATATTCTCGATATTATTCTCACAGATGATGAACGGGGCAACTTTAACATTGTTGATAAGCTCGGTACCAGTGATCACAATGTGGCCAACTTTAAACTTCATCATAAAATTCCATAGCTGTTGGGTCGTCCATCAAGATTCACTGATTTTGATAAACCATTTCTACCTGGAACCATTTCCTGTGTATCTTGCACAGTTCTGTCGACCTTCGCACGTCCACGTCTTCTCGCTGCAAGGTCCGGAGAGGAGTTCTCTCTAGGAAACTGTCTTCGATTCGGAGGAAAAACTTGCTACCTGGCATTGCTTGGGGTCCAATGGAGCTCACTTAAGTTAATTATTCCTCCCTTTTGTTTGTCCAAAAGAAATTGTCAAAAACCACGAGATTACGAAACTTGGTATCCAACTCCTCAGGAGAAATTAAATCGTTTTGAGAGTCGTGAAAACTCGCTATCTCCCGCCTACGGTTCCCTAAATTTCGGAAATTATAGGCTGTATACCTTGGTATTTAGGCTGGCACAGAGCTTTACCGTACATGTATAATCTGTCGTAACCCAACCATCCCTCATTACAGATAAAATTAAACAGTAAGTTCATCTTCCCGTAATTTTCCGGTCCTATAATCAGGCATCTGATGTTCGAAGGTAGAAATGGGTGATTTTTAGGTTGCTTGATCGGCACGAAGAAATCATAATTTTGAATATCCATTGTCTTTTTCTTGTTCGGAAATCAAACTCATAAAATTGTTATCAGAAAACTTTTTGTTGAACATATTAGATTCGACGACTCCGTAATCTACGTTACGCCACAATTTTACAGTTCTGGGAACATCGTTGCTGATGTACACGGAGTTAATTTTACCGCTAACTTCTGAAAAGGACATACTTCTGCACGGAGCCAAGTAAAGCCATGGTTTTACTGCAACTTTTTGTTAAGTTTTCTTTTAGTTTTGTGGATGTTGTTGTACACCCACGTTCTGAGACATGGCGGTTTATCCGACTCACTGTCTGCCTTTTGACATAATGGGTAGCAGGCGGAAGCAGGGTGCGAGTAATTTTGGTAACTAAACGTCGTCAAAGAAACGGGTTTCTGCTCATCGGTTTCAATTTCTAACTTTTCGCAGATGTATCGTTTAAAATTTTTGAGATTCGCATTTTGAGATTCGGGGGTCGACTGAGAAATCCATCCCTTAACATCTGGAATCTTTGTTCGAAATGGGAGAACCTATTCCTTTTAAATCCTCGAATTCTATTGAAGGAGACAAGACGTACTTTACTCCATTTTTTAAATCCGTCGCATTTTTCGTCTTAACTTCTAGAGAATTTGATTGCAGCAGTCTCAAAAGATTTCCATACCAGGTAGAAGGAGACCTTTTTGAAATTCCTTTTTCCGTTTGTTTATGTATAAAAAAATTAATAACTTTGGACAGTCTTTGAAACGAACGCAAAGAGATGTGAAAGGAGTTCCGGGTGTATGATTTATATTAGACCTGAATTATGATTACGACATGAAGAATAAGTAACTGACTAAAGTCGGAGCTGCTACAGAACCCGAAGATGTCGTAATTTTGCCCAGTTTACCGAATTAGAAAATGACGTAAAAAATTTAAAGCCGACGTAGGATTGAAGATAGATGTGGATGGACATTTTAAAACGGAAAAGAAACGTATTAAAGATGTCGCACCCCCCTCCCAAGTCTAGGGACATTGTTATGAAAGAATATATCGATGCAAAAGTTGTTCCAGATTATGACATGCGGAACAATCATTTAATTAAACTCGTTCCACGCATAGAACTCGAAAACGCTGTTACCTATTCTCAACTAAGGGAGTTAGGAACCAACTATCTTTTTCGATAGTTGGTTTGAAGGAATACATATCACAAAAAATCAACCAACAGGTAGTAGCTAGGACTGATCCTGAACATAATTTAAACTCTGGTCGGGACTTTGATGCGGGAAATAAACGTTTGACTAAAGTTGCTCCGGGCATAGATCCAGAAATTGCTGCAACTTATTCTCAGCTAATCGATTTAGAACCAAATTGGAAAACCTTTAAACAGATCTATCGATGACTTTCCAAAACATCTTATATTTAGAGAGTGGAGAATTCTCAAATAATAATAACCTCATTGCAAACTTGGCTACACCATACACGTACCATCACGCGGCCACTGTGGAATATGTCCAAAGTGTTTGTCCAATATTAGTCACTTTTCGTGCGAGTGGACCTTTCCGTAAAGGTGATTTTTTCACCTGCATCAATAACTATCCTCATCAACACATACAAATAACGAAACACTATTATCTGTATGATGTGGTGATATCTACCCCGGATATGGAGATTACAACTCTTCATAAAGGTTTGACCTTACGATGTATAAGAAGTGGAAATGCTTTAAATCTGGAAAAATATAAATACGATAACGATCAATAACCAATATTTTCAACTTTGGTCAAGACGCCGTAAAAGAGTGAGAGAACGGATGACTCTGTTATACATTGCGAGATGGATCCAGATTATTCTACAGGATCGATGCTTTTTGATGAATATTCATATATTTATAAAATGTCCGAGGTTAACTTTGTACATAGTACAGAAGTCCAAGCAGATTTATACCTATCTGGGAAATATGTAAGAAGCCGATGAGGAAAAAAAGTGGAAGTTATTGTAAAACATGATCGATTTTTATTGAAACATTTAGTTTAAAAAGTCCACGTAAGTCGGAAGATCTCCATTAAATTAAATTTGTACGTACATTTCAAATAGCGTAAACGCCGCTCTTAGCCAATGCTCTTAGAAAATACAAAGAGCACCATATTTATGTCTGCACCATATTTAATTAAAATTCTGCACTCTGTCGTGATTGTATTTAACGGGGCCCAAGTACTCGGAGATCGATGCAGGAGGTCCCTAATTAACGAAACTGTCGAAATAGCAGGGTGTGTCCGTAATCGTCGAGTAAACCACCCAATGACTCCTGTCTCCATCATGAAAATCTTCCGAGATTAACGAGTCCGCATTCGCCACGAGGTTTAGGTTTTAGCGGCGGGCAATCATTGCTAAAAGTACTTCTGAATTTAGGAATTTTCAAGTCTTTGACCAATCTGTTTAAATCGAGATTCAGTAACGATTTAGTAAAATCGATCATACCTTCACTGGTCTTAGAAAGAACCCTCTGCCATGCTTCGCTCTTTTTTCTTCTTCAAACCCGAACCTTCCATCTTCTTATGTTCACCATCTCTTCCAACACCTTAGCATCATTCTGAGCTTTCTTAACGGCCATAGTAATGCCTGCAGCACTACCAGCTAGACCTCCTACTCTGGCTATAAGTGGCCCGAGTAACGCTAACTATGGTAAAAACCCGCATCGTTTTTTTCCGAATTTTTTACGTTTTACGATCTTGATTCTTTTTATTTTTTTGTTTCGGCCTCTCTATCTTTTTTATATTAATAAATCACTTTGACTTTGCCTTTATCCGATTTTAAACTTATTTTTCTATCTTCGATCAACAGTGCATGGCATGTCGTGTTACCTGGAAATGCGGCATTAAATTTCAACTTTACTTGTATGTCGACTATGCCGGACTGAAGTCTCTCAGACTGCTTGGAACAATCCAAAACCACGAGAGGATATGTCTTTTTAAACTGCACCGAATCGATACACAAGTCCCCGATATCGTACAATGCACGCCTAAACTCCTAACCCATTCTATACAGGATTGAGTGTTCTCCAGTAGCGTAATTTACGTTCAAGTCCCTGAACGGGTAACGTTCGGAATTTAAAGTCACGAGGGAATACTGAGAGAGTTTTAGTTTGAGCATCTTTTCTATCAGTCTGCAGAGCTAGAATGACCCACGTGGGTTTTTTGACGGCCGAAGTAATGAGCACTCACCACGTGAAACCAGTGCTCTGAGGCAGTTCGCAACTTTTATAGTGTCAGTGCCTAAATCCCAAGTCCACGTTCATCCCACCATCTATGTAGCTAAAAAGTCTGAGTTTTTGCTCGTCGAATGTCGTTACGTGCGGTACGTGCCACGAAACACTACCCAAATCGACTGTCCCAACAGCCGTTGCAGCTGCCCTGAAAACCGCATCGTCATTGCTCGCTCTACACAACGTCAGGATATGCTTGGCGCCATATAACACCTTGTCGTAATTTTCGAAAAATCTCATGCACTGTTTTAAAAGAATGGCGAACGAGAAGCTTCCTTTAGGAACGGTCTCCTTCACGATGGTGGAATGCCGTAATTTGAATCCGATGTTATCGTTCAAACTGGCTCCGGAATATTCTGCCGCGTCTAACGTCCAGCAGTTCCCCAACAACGAAACTTGATCGCTCGAGCCGTACGTGAGGAGACTTTTCATGAGAGTCCTATAACCGGGGTAATATAACCCGTCCACTAACTGATATTTAAGTGATATTTAAGTGATATTTCCTCAAGTGATATTTAATGCTGGAAAACAGGTACATGGAACCATTATTGACAGATACACTATGTCCTCATCGGCAAAACTAGAACCATCGGCAATACATGATTGTTGCAAGCAATTTTCTTTATTTTTAAAAACTATTTCTTCTCTTTTTGGAGAATTTGTTTTTGCCTTAAAACCTAGTTTTGCTAAGGTGTTTCCACAACTATCTGTTATATTTTGTTCTAACTTTTCCTAAAAATTATTTTTAATTTGCAAAATATCTATGTAATGTCTTCTAATTGTTGCGTTCAATTGGTTTTATTATATTTCAGAAAATCTTTTAACTTTTTAATGAATTCTTTTGTCTCGTGTTTTGTTTTCTATAAATAGCTATAATTCTAATAATTTCTTTCATATTTTCAATTACAATTACTATTTCAATTTCAAGTGTCAATTAATTTCTGTTCTAGTCATTTGCCGTTTATTTCTGACCAAAACCATTATTCCTTCTCCACTTTTTTGTAGTTTCCCTTGTTAAAGTTTCTTGTTTTTACCCATCCAGTTTATACAAATCAATTTCTCTTTTTAATATTTATCTCTGTTAAAATAATAATATTCCATTGTACCTGTACACTGAGTGGTTTTTCTTTTAAGTCATCATAGTTTTCATTAAACTTCTAATATTTACATGCAACTACAACTATTTCAAACATCTTCTTCAATCTTTCCAGCAATTTTTTCACTATTTTCAAAAATATGATTTATAAATTTATGTTGTGTTCTGATTACTCTGAAGATCCTCTCTCCACGTACAATTATCAATTCTCTTTCCTGTACATTCTTTCTCGTCATTATTTTACCATTTAGAAACCATACATATTTAATGTCATTGTCTCTTGCAAAATTTCGAGCTTTCCAAAATAGGCTTTTGTAACGTGTCAACATACTTCCATTTATGTCGACTCTTCTTCTATTTCCGTTTCTATACATGGAGTCATTTGTCACTACTTTTTTCTGCTGTGTTTAAATTGAATAATCAGGGTGCTGGGTTTTTCTTTGATATTCTGTGAGCTGCGTCCACTTGTGAGGTCTCAAAATCCCGTACATCGAAATATTCTGCTAATCTCTGTATTATTAATTTGTGCTTTATCTTCGTATGGCAGCCACTCTAACTTGTTTATTTCCAGATTCCTATTTCGCTCGTTTTGTTCTTTTTTTCTCTCGTTTCATTGTATCTAATGTTTGCTCAATACATTATTTCGTAATTCTTTATTTTATAAACCTTGTATTCTGGTTTCCAATTTCTTCACTACCTCCGTCATCACTTCATGTTCTTTAAGATCTTGTTGTCCCTTGCGTAAGAAGTCCAACGTTTCAATAACATCTTCTAGTGCTTTATTTGTCGTAATCAGTTTGTCTATCGTTGCTTCCATCCTTATCATTCTTGCTTCCATGTCGTTCTTTTGCTGTGTTATATCTTGTTAAAAAAACACATACAAAGTAGCCATTTAGTGCTGGTGAAACAACGAAATCACGACGTTTCGGTTCCAAGGTCGGAACCGTTTTCAGGTGAAGGGTTTAAAACATGTCAAACAACTTAAAAATAAAAATAAAAATTAATGAAATAACAGCAGAGCAGGGCCATGGAAATAAAACTTACAAGTCATAAGGATGCAAGGTTCCATCCTAAAAACTAAAACCAAATAAAATAAAAGTCAGCACAATTCAAAAGAATATGCCAACAGTCGCACCTAACTCACCCAAGTCTACTGGTCGAATGAGAGAGAATTCGCTCGGCTATGCTTTAAATAGTGGGACCCTGGATTTTGATTGGTGGAAATGTGTTGATACCAGCGTCATTGCATAACCTAATGTAGTCTTGGAGGTGATTCGCTGTAGGTATTAAGTGATTATGAACAGGTGGTTTGGTTAAATGAATACAAAGTGTTTCCGAATTTTCGCGTGTTTTGGTGTGAGGAATTTGAAACACTTTGTATTCATTTAACCAAACCACCTGTTCATAATCACTTAATACCTACAGCGAATCACCTCCAAGACTACATTAGGTTATGCAATGACGCTGGTATCAACACATTTCCACCAATCAAAATCCAGGGTCCCACTATTTAAAGCATAGCCGAGCGAATTCTCTCTCATTCGACCAGCAGACTTGGGTGAGTTATAGGTGTGACTGTTGGCACATTCTTTTGAATTGTGCTGACTTTTATTTTATTTGGTTTTAGTTTTTAGCATGGAACCTTGCATCCTTATGACTTGTAAGTTTTATTTCCATGGCCCTGCTCTGCTGTTATTTTAATAATTTTTTTTTTATTTTTAAGTTGTTTGACATGTTTTAAACCCTTCACCTGAAATTGGTTCCGACCTTGGAACCGAAACGTCGTGATTTCGTTGTTTCACCAGCACGTAATGGCTACTTTGTATGTGTTTTTAATAACTAAAGTGTTTTTTAACTTTCTGCTTTTTGTTATATCTTGTTCACTAATGTTTTCTTATTCTCCCTTCTTCTCTTGTTTGTCATCTTGTTCATCATCAATTTTTTCATCATCTCCTGTATTGCTTCCTCCCACCCATGCTTCCTTTGATTACGTTCTTGATTTTCTACATTTCATACATTTCCATTCTTCTCTTTCTTCTCTTGTCTCCCATCGTGTTCCACGTTTTATTTGAAACGCTTGCACATTCGTAACATATTTCAAATAGCATGCACCACATTTGACACAAACCCTCTGGCTTTTAACTTTATTCTCGCATTCCCCGCACTTAGACACCTCTTTGTTTAAGAAGTTTGATTTTGGTTTAATAGGTTTAAAATGTTTTGCTGTGGGTTATCACTTTTTTTTAAATATAATTGCACTTTTTGTTCTATTTTGACACTTTAGTTTCTGAATGCATCTATGAACACACTGATTTTTCTTATGTCAACAGATTTCACAATCTCTTTTAAGTTTTCTGCCTAAATTGTTTTCTCAGTTTTTAATAAATTCACTTGTTTCTCACTCACCAAATTTTCTGTTCAGAATGTCTATTCAGCTCACATACAAATACTTCTAGTTCTGCCAATTCTATACCCTATTACTTTTCATGATTTACATTTCTGATCTGTCGGCCACCATTAATTAGGCCGTGTCAGTCTGGCTCAGCGGTAGGACCTCGGCCTTTGGTTCCATTCCCCACTCAGGTAGTCTGACATATAAGTCCAAAAGGCAACGTAAATAGGTTTGCATCTGTATTTAGTTATTTCTTGTGAGCCTTTGGCTTTGCCGTCTTTAAAAATTTAGCCATCATTATGGCATAAAAATGCCTAAATTCGCTGATGATGTTAAGATTTAAAGGTCAATTACAACTGCTAGTGACCATATTCTGCTCTGAACAGCGATTGAAAATGTAAACATTTGGTCCACTAGATGGCAGCTACAAATCAATGTCCAAAAATCCCATACTTTCCCTATTGGTAAAAATAATTGTAAATCTACAAATTCACTAGATAACCACGACCTTAAATAGGAAGTTAGCATTAAGGGCCTTGGAGTGTACCTGTCATCAGACTTAAATTTCTCTAATCACTGTAATCATGTAGTTTCCAGCGCAAAGCGAATTGGATACATGCTTAAGACGGTGTTTCACATCTTGTGATGTGCCAACTTTGATTAAAGCTTATACCATTTATGTGCGGCCTATTTTAGAATATGCCTGTCCACCAGTCCAGTATGGTCTCCTCATCAATTAAAAGATATCAAACGTATCGAATCTTTACAAAGATCTTTTACCAAATATCTTTCAGGATGCTATAACCTCTCATATCTACAGCGACTAAACCACCTTGGCCTTTAGTCTTTGGAGCTGCGGCGACTTCATGCCGACCTTTGCCTTACCTTTTCCATTTTACGTGGACTTGTTGATTTAGATCCAGATCTCTTTTTCTGTATTCGTGGCAATGGGTATACTAGAGGTCATATCTTTAAACTTACAGTAGCAGCAGGAAAAAAGATTGCAGAAAGTACTTTTTCTCAAACTGTATGGTGCACCCGTGGAACTCTCTACCATCGGAGTTGGTAAATTCCACCAGTCTACAGCAATTTAGACGTGGTCTCAAAAAGAATGATCTTTCGAAATTTTTAAAGTGTTTCTGATTTTAACTTAACTGCAACAGTGTGATCTTAACATTTTTTGCAGCAGCCATCCATGTTTCATGCATATTTTTTTTATGAATATATTAGTTATGATTGTTCTTAATTGTTTTAATTATTTTAGTTATTTTTAATTGTGACAATTGTTTTAATTGTTTTAATTTAGTGGTCATCGTGGCTGAGTTGTGAGAGAGCCCAGCCTGGTTGCTGGAGGTTTGCGGATCTGGTCGAACCCCTGGAAAGGGGACCTTGGCAAAGTGCCCGCTAGGACTGCCGGCCAGGGTAGCGTGAGAGGCTACCATGCTCCTTCAGCGGCTATGGGAAATATTCTGGCAAATTCTGGACAATCTTTCGGCCCCTACGATGATCGGAGGTTTCCCGGATCGAATCCCCGGGTTGGCACCTCCCTTTACCAGATATATTTCTTCTTCTCTAAAAGTCGGGTAATGTTCAAAATTGAGCCGGTTCAGCCATACAAGCATTAAGTTGCTTCGGCTGACTTAAGGCTCAAAGAAATTAATAAATAAAAAAAATAAAAAATTTGTTTTAGTTATTTTAATTGTTTTTAATTGTGACAATTGTTTGCCTGTATTATAATTTTTAGGACAGGTGTTAGTGGATACTGAGCATCCCTCCCTGATTTCCATTTGCCAATTTTTGGCAATAATGTAGTATTATTATTATTGTTCTTCACATTTTTTCCAACGATTTCACTTCGTCTAAGCCAGGGTAGCCATGTTGAAATATAATAATATTTAGTCAGTACAGGACAGGTACGAAGCTTAAGAGCTAGTATGTGCACGGATACATTTACATATACGAACATTTAACATAAATATCCATTGGTTTTACAGTTAAGAAAAAGACAATTTTTTTACATCATTCATAATTGGTTGTGGTTTTCATATATTCATAATTTTAGTTGGTTTTACAACATTTTTATACCATGATTTATCAGGATGGAATTAAACAATAAATTATAAAACTCATTCATACACCTTCTGGCTCCATTGTTTAATTTTTTCACGTTTTGTTATGGTCCTTGGTGTCTCTTAGATGGGCTGGTGTGGTACTAAATACTACTGGAATATTTTATTGATTTGTCCTTTTTACATAAGAATTTCGCCAGTAGTATTCCGTAATAATTATTAATTTGGAAAGAGGCTTAAAAGTGAACAGTTTGTTGGTACGATGCAGTTTAGTAGTTTTTTTATCATTGCATTTTCCGAACAGTACTTTTACAGCTTTGTTTAATGTCTTTTGCAGTCTTACAATTAGATTGTTAGTTGTAGATCCAAAGATGGTGCAAGCATATCTAACTTTTGAGATAATCCAAGGTTCATGAAGTATCTTTTTTGTTTTAGAATCAATGAGATCTCTAATCATGTATACCATTGGTAAAGTTTGTCTGATTTTCTTCATCAGCGTTTCAAATGATCATAAAATTTCCGGTGGGGGTCAATTTCCAAGCCAAGATATTTTGCAGTTTTAACATGTTTTATTTTAGTACAAAGGCAAGGTTCAGACCATAGGCAGTCATAACTATGGAGGATTATTTACAGATGGTGCTTCCGAAACACGTATGATGTAGTGATATGCATAAAGCATGTTTTTTTCTGCGCTGATATCGAGCTCACTTTCATAAAGATATTCATTTAAAATATTGAAGGCCGTTTGGAGGTTTTTTCCATTTCATCTTGGTCGTAGTGAATTGAAAGCATGAAAATGTGGTCTGGGTATAGAATAAGTTTATTTATAAAAATTTGTGTGGCAATATCGTTGACATAAAGTATATAAAGCAAGGGTCCTAAAACTGACCCTTGTGAGACACCATAAACAACATATTTCCACTCACTAGATGTATTATTTATCTTAACATAGCATTTTCCATTTGTTAAGTAACTCATGATAATATTTAGCATTTTACCTCTAATACCACATTTACATATTTTTTATAGAATATTTCTTTATCTAAAGTGTGTGTCAAACACCTTTTGTAGGTCTACAAGGATTGTGCTGACGTGTTTTCCTTCATTTAATGCACAGTTTATATTGTCGTTAATATAGTTAAGGACATTGAATAATAATAAAAATAATAATGTATAATAACACTTTATTCAGTTAGTCGGTAAGCATTTAGTACGAATAAAAATTAATTACCTGGAAGCCATAAATAAGGCTTTGTATGTGTTATTTATCGTCAGAAAACATTACTACAACTACAAATAAAATTAACATTATATATATATATATTTTTTTTTATATAATAAGAAATATTGATAACTTGTAGCTGAACATCATCTTTTATAAACCTAAGCATGAACAGTGAACATGATATTTTTCGGAACTTTTAGAGTTTTATTTTAGTCACAATAAGAAATGCATTTATTAATATTTGCACCAATATTATTTATTATGTTAGCAATATAATAGCTCGACACGCTTTGCCATAATCATTTCTCATTTTAAGAAGAATAAATTTTATTTTCTCAGTTCGTATAATAATAATAAGTGGTTTCCACACCCGAAATGGTGTGAAGGGAGATAGCAGCGCCGAAATCTCTGAAGCTAGTCTCGTTTTTTCTTTATTGTTGCAGGTAAAAAGCATTGGCCCATATCAAAAGAAATTTATGTGGAGTTTCGCAGGAGATTAGATCATCTGGAAACTACGAGACCAATTAAATTTCGAGTAGGTCGGTTTTATAGCAACAATTTAACGTTAAAGTTGTAGTGGTTTTAATCTTTATAGTATTTTCTTTCAGGTTTTTTTGCATGACATTGACGACATTCTGTTGGTGAAATATTTACCAAGATTAGGGGGATTTCAGTACGAGGATTTGCGTGAGCCAAAACTTGATATAGGTATTAACGAAGTGAGTGGTAAATATTTTATTCCTTGTTATGTGATCATAAAGTAATGGCCGAGGAATGTTTATAGCATGGATTTTGGAACAATGGGCTGGTGAAAGCGATTTAATGCACACTTTTGATAGGGTAACGTCCGAGGTTGTCTGGAATTGTCTGAAAAGGCAAATCCCCTAGTATTTCCACATCTTCGAGGACGGAAGTTTGCTTATCAAATTTTAGGTCGGTTTGTCTGACAGAACATGAGATGTATACCACAGGAGGACAATAGGCCTACAGCTAAAGAGAATTTTTTGGAAAATCCACTCCATTTTGTGAATTTTAAAAATTGAGCCGTTTCGAACTAATGCATCCAGATAATTGATTGCATATCGTTTCTCGCTTAAAAAATACTGCTTTGTTTAACAGAAACTCTTCATAACTGAGATTCGAAATTACATTTAACTCGTTACTTATATTTTACAGTAAAGCACTTAAAGATTATTTTACCAATCACGATGTTTTTCATACCAGTCTGGTTTTTTGGCTGGCAGGTCCTCTGTTTTTCAATTATTGCGCTGCTTTGATTATTTATCTTATCTGAACTTTGCACGTGCTTTTGACCGGGTGTCACACCATAAATTGTTATTTCGGCTCCAGAGTGTGGGGTCGGTAGCCCCATCCTTGAATGGATTCGCAGTTTTCTTAGCGGTAGAACACAGCGAGTTCAGGTTGACGATGTTTTATCAATGCCAGTTTACTGGAAGAAGGCCTCTTTGAACTGTAGGCATAATTTTTTCTTGTTGTACGCTGGGCGGGCATGGACTAAACTCTCACCTGAGATCGTCGGATCTGATAACTTAGTAAATTTAAAAAATAGGCTAGCCAAGCATTGTGCTGCAGGTAAATATAAATATTTGCAATTTTATCTTTTTCTTCTGACGTGACTTCTGTACGGTAGTCTAGGATAGTTATATTTTTTGTCGTTTCTTGCATATTCGGTAATGTGGCATTGCCATTGCTACATGACTATTTTATGGAGTAGTATAAGTGGCTGGGTTCCTGGTCCTTTTACTTCCATTCTAATACATTTGTGTATTTAGGTAAACTTATTATTATTATTATTAAATATTAATTAGTGTAACGAACCTTCTGTAAAAATAGAGGCTTGCTTTATCACGTGATTGACTGAGAGAACGAATTACGTTTGACGTGTGCAATACAATTTGTATGTCAGTTAAAAGTTTTTTTTAAATTTGTGAAGTGTTAATAAAATAAACCGTATATCTTCGTTTTATATGGGATGCATAAAATGCAGTTAGCTCCTGCTTCTTCCCCCATTACTCATTGAAGTCAGTCGCCAATATTATGAGAAAATTATTCCGAGTATTTTTTTTCACGATCTATAGGTGCGTATGCAAGAAGAAAATGCCTTGGCTGAAAAATGCCTCAAACCAAAAAAACAAGTCTTTGTTAGTGATGATAACAACGTCGTAAGAGCAAGTCCAGCATGCCAGTGACCTTCCTAGAGGATGTACGGGTTAAAGAACTTGTTTAGACAGTTCTTAAATGTTAAAAGAAACGATGAACTCTCTGTGAAATTGTATGTTATGTGTTTCGACTAAATATTACAAAATGATATGGGAAACACCAAACATTTACTGTTTTCTCTCAAGTAAAATCGCACGTAGGCCTATATCCACTTCTGTTTGACAAACTATTGTACTGGTAAAATAATAACTATAGCTAGGTTGAGTTCAGTTGCTGTCACCTAGTTTGACTGAAGTTTGCAGTTTTCTCCAAATTAAAATCACGCCTAGACGCATTTCACACTGTCGCACTATTGGCTGTATCGTTTAACTAGATAATGAAAGCAAGGCAAATATCACACGCCCGTTACCTCGTTTGAGTAAACGTCACAAAACCCCACGGGAAACATAAAAAGTTTACTGATTTCTTTGAAATAAAATTGCACATATAATTATTTCAGTTGACAAACAAATGACTGTGACGTTAGAATAAATAATGAGAACTACATGAAGCCCGGTTGTTCTGTTACGAATTAAAGATGTATCCTTTGCATAAAAAACTCTTTTTTTTAGGAAGTGGCTAATTACAATTGGCTATTTACAGGTACTGTACCTGCAAAGAATTGGCTATTTACAGGTACTATACCTGTAAGTAACTGGCTATTTACAGGTACTGTATCTGCAAACAATTGGCTATTTACAGGTACTATATACCTGTAAGTAACTGGCTATTTACAGGTCCTGTACCTGTAACGAAGTGACTCTACGCAGGTACAATAGCGGCAACAACTGGCTATTTACAGGTACTGTACTTTTAAGCTATTGTCTGTTTACCAGGTAGGCTACTTTGTTTAAAATCAACTGGCTCAAGATTATAAAAGTACTAAACCCATGTTTCTCTGACTATTCACTGATGCAATGCACAGAAAGAATAATTATTTCGATATTGTAGTTCGATTTTACATTGCTAAGGGTCCGGAATTAGCAAGTGATAACAGATAACACTTTATATAAACTTAGAAAGTTTGTCAGGGGTCTAAAATTCATCGTTCATTAATATAGATAACCGAAACTTTTAGTAGTTTTTATGAACTAGAAATGACATTACATTCAAGGTAAAAGGACAGTATTTGCGTTAACATATTTTTCAACTACTGTCGGATAGCCATCTCCCTGAAATAATCTAGAAAGATAAAAATTTCCCCTAACGGCTCATGAGGCTTTATTACAAACCCCACTGCTATACTGTTCAAAAATCAAAGCACTTGTTGCCAGTCCGTGAGTTATTGGTGTATCGTAGGATTTTTTGTGGGAAAACGCAAAAAAAAATAAGGTTTAGGAACTCGGCTAAGATGACTGAGGCGGGGTGGAGGAGAGCGGTGGTGGTGAGGATTGCTTCAAATCTCTCATTGCAATTTGCGTAGTTAAAGTGGCTCAGTTTCATTAATCTTCGTTTTGGGGGAGGAGATGGGTACTTATACACTTTGTGCCTCCCCCCACTCCCCAATCCACCCCTAGGTGCCGCTGGTTGCAGAAATTGTGTGCAACTCCAAGTGCAATCGGCTGCCAAGTTAAATCGCCCTGAAAGTCGTCATAAAACACCCAGAAAATTCCAGTACAACCGACCACAGGTATGCGCCGTCACGCTTCGCCGCTGGCAAGAATGATTCCTCGTCGCATCGCCGCCACCGAGAAATCCTCCATTTTTAAAAACAATTGCCGCAGAAAGTATTGTTACAAAATATGAAATGGACAAAATAATCAGCCAACAACATTTAACAACAACTAAGTACAGTCGTCAAATTGGTTTGTTTTTAATAACAATCAAAACTCTTTGAACATTGTGATCTGCACTGTTTATAAATAGCAAATATTTTTCAACAAATGAAAAGGAAAATTCAGGTTTATATCTGCATGCTTTACGAAAACACCGATGATGCCACCGCCGATGTCTAAATTTGTTTTAAGTCGCCGCTGTCCTCCAAATTCAGGCGTGTCGATTTACGCCGTTGCCACAGAATATTAACAGTACACACTGCCACTGACCGTTGCCGATGTGATCGTTCCTTGCACTGATTAAATCTGTGGGATCTAGTCAAGTAATTACAATGGCCTGCGAGTAGCACCATCTCTTGATACCATTTAAAAAAAAATAGAAAGGTTTTCAAAATCTGTCAACTGATGGCGCAGCAACCTGCAGCACGGCTAAAAGCTGTTTTAGGATAGCTGTTTTGATTTTTGTTCAGTCTATGGTACAGAATTGTACTTCGCGTAGATATGCAAGGGCTGCCCAGCTGCGCTGCTCGACATATTGTACCAGGCCAGGATACCTAAACTCGATGGAAGTGTTAGAAGCTTAGCGTTCAAATCATAGTTAAAGGAAATGCCGGTCATCTTGAGGCTATGGACCTCATATTAAATTGGTCTGCCTACCTTTTCAGCATTGCGTAGAGCGAACTGCAATGCGATGCTAATTCAGAAATTCCATAGAAATGTTAAAAAAGTGGTAAGGCTTCAGATTAGAAATCTATGACTTGCGTGTGCATACGCACTAACGAACTGAAAATTGCGATGAGCGAACTTAACAAAGCATTTTACGCTTGTTCCGAACCAAATAGTAAGAAAATTGCGACAGTGTGAATCCGTACAAATGTAGTACATGTGGTGCCGGACTCGAACAATTGTCACCGTAGACGTTTATAGATCTGCGACGCACATGTAGTGAAAACTTAACAAGCTGCGTATTAAAATGCAGATTCGCAACTATGTAGAGACTGTAGCACGGCAACAAGCCATACAAATGGTTTCAATGCAGGGAGGAAACGTTCTTGGCGTGTGTCAGTGAATTGGCACAAATTGAGAGGCAACTCGTTTATTGGATATGTGTGAAGTTTTAAAATTCCCTATGTTCCAACTCAACGATGCAACGAAGAGTACGAAATGGTCGGATAGTTGTGAGAATCCATACAAATGCGGAGAGTGTGGTGTACTGTCTGCAGCATTGGCTTTCTGGAGCGGAACGAACAGCTTGAGCTACACAATCGAATTCATTCTGGAGAGAAGTCGTTCTAAAGTGAATTGTGTAGTGCTGCATTTTCACATTGTAGAATTTAGAGTTTGGCTGCATTCTTTCTTGCCACTGTCGAATTTTTTTGGTGAGAAGTAGCTTTAATGCGAATTGTGTTGTGCTGCACTTTCACGCTGCAGATGTTTTTATGTGCCAAAGCGGATTTCATTTTGGAGAGAAGCTGTTTAAATACGACTATTATAACGCTGCCACTACCCAAAGTGTATCTTTAAAATGTGTGATGATCAAGTTGCAATTTCTTGAAGAGATCATTATTTTTTTATATTTATTTTTATTTTATTTAAGTCATTTAACTGCAAATTGTGTGATGTGCTCTCACGCATGTATGTGAATGTACCTCGTTTTACGTGCAATAAATTTATCTTATCTTATTTTTGACTTATTTTTTGCTGTTTTTTTTCTTAAATTGTGCAAGATTTGTTTTAGGCCCCATACTGCATAATGCAGTGTTTTTTTGCACCACGTTGTAGGTATAGAAATTACTTACACTTAAGGAAGCTTCAAACTATATGCACGTGATGAAGGTGATTTTACATTATTGTACCATCCCCACCCGAGGTAACACCAGTTGAAATGGAAGTTAATTTGACAATATCTTTTTTCCTATTATTCCTAGTAATAAATTCATTATCCGTGATGCTGGTGACTTTCTGCCAGACTGCAAACTAGGTGTGAAAATCACGAAGCTCCGATTATGCGAGAAAACTACTATCGAAGTATCTGTAGCCTAATGACAAACTTTATAAATGTGATCAACGTTGATATGACACATGGTCTTTTCACGCCGATATTACGCCGAACTATGGAAATAAGCAGAATATAGCAAGCGATGCGTGAAAGCCTGGATCTGGCTAGGGGTGCTAAACAATGATAGCCCCTCCCCCTTCCCCAGAGTTAACTAAGCATAATAGGAAAAAGTGAAAGTACTGACAGGTAGCACATTTTTTTGTGGGCTTACACTCACAAGCTCAATATTCAGTGTTCATTCCATTGACGTAAATGGGAGGGAATGAATGCATTAAGTAAGACATAAATAAATACGGATAAAAACTTATTTTCGTTGCCTTTTGGACTTAAATGTCAAGAGTGCTTGAATTGGAATTTTAGTCTCGACCTGCCGCTAAGCCATAGTGACACAGCCTGTACAATTGGCTTGTTAGTATAGCTTTGTGGTAGGGCTTTGGCCATTGGTCTTAAAGATCGAGGGATCAATTCCGGCTCAATCAGTCTATAATTTAAGGTAATGGAAATAGATTTGCGTCTGCATTTATTTGTCACTTATCAAGTTGATTTGGCTATCTGTCCCCTTCCTTAGTAAGACTTCTTATGAGTTGAGAACAGAGCTGAAGGTTTCAAAATGGCAACTAAAAAGGTCACTCAAAGGGTTACTAAAAAATATAGGGGTTGTTTGTAACCGTAAACTGATTCTGGTAGATCCGTGACAAAGGCTAAAAGTGATGTATGAAATGAAAGATTCCACAATGGAATTACTTTTTTAATTTGGCAAATTTTTTCTATGTTGGCTGAAAGAATTCACGCAATGATACTACATTGATTAGAAGCATTTTGTGACTGTTAGTGTTTGTATTCGCTATTTTGCTTGAATAGAGTAGTAAAAGAAAAAAATAAAGCATTCGTTCAATTGTTTAATTAGTATGTACAATAACTTTGGCAGGTACGGTAGAATATAATTTCCAATTTCTGTTGTCACTAGTCGGCAAGTAAAAAAACAAACGGAATACAATTTACAATTTCTCTCAGTGAATGTAGGCCTAGTGCCATTACTTTGGTGCCAAATGACAGTGGAACACCAACCTGAGTTTTGCATAAGTTTTAGCGTCTGGATTTAAATCACTATTAAACGCATTGTACATTACTGTTGCTGTAAAGAATTGACAATGAGTAGCAGCTGCCGCCAATACCTAGTTAAAAATGACTACAAGCCACAAGGTGACTAGACTACCTTATGGCTTGCAGTCTTTGTGAACTAGGTACTGGGAGCTATTGCTATTCATTGTCAAAATCGTTACGGCTTCGATACTTTAAATGCCTATTTTACTCATATCAGTCCTATTCACATGATTTTAGATGACACCTGAACCTAAGTTTGGTGAAGTACTGCAATTGTACTTTATTTTTATTTTGCTGACTTATTCTGCCTTGCAATTTTGACAACCATCAGCCTTGTAACAATCTGCATGCAATGTAAACAAACAAGTTGGACAGGTTATTACATTTTCAGCTTCCGTATCACAGTTAACATTAAAATGACAAATATTACAAATTACTGTAACGAGCTATTCAGATTTATCATTTTTGTTAACTGTGTTACCCTGTTTCGATTTCTTTCCTTTCTTTCCTTTACTCGGGATATTTTTTGAGACAGTTTTCCTTTTTCTCTGCTCAGTAACATTTGCAAGCATGGAACGGGTTTCAGATGCTTTTCCCTCATCATCCAACTGTGGGGGCTGCTTCTTCTTATTAAAGGTTTTGAAAACTAGTTGCTTTGAAGCACGCTTTCGTCGACCCTTTACTTTTAACTTCTTCTTGAACTTCAGATTGTTAAAAGATATGCCATCGCCTTGTAAAGCTGGTTCTGTTTCTGGTTTAGCAAGATTTCTTGTGTTATTTGCATACACCACAACAGTTTCACCAGAACCATCACCTGAGGCTTCAGTTCTTTTTTCTATACATTTTGGTTCCAAAGCTGGCGTGCTTTTGAAGATCGGTTCTCCGTTTCTGGCACAAGACTCTGCCGTCTTTAGATCACTCATGTATCGCATGAAGGCATCAGTACCATGCTGTGAAGCTATTTCAGCTATTCTTGCGTATACTGAAAGGCAGCAGTTGTATTTTTCTCTGTTAGTTAAAATAAAAATTTCTTGGCTCTCACCACCAGGATTATCACAAAACATGCTTTCATCTGCAGCACGAATTTCTTGCTCTGTAATATCGTCATCAGATAGTATATATTGATGGTGAGAACACTCCTTGTCAAACAGTTGCAAGCTTAAACTTTCTCGCATTAGCAATATATGTCGGCACGGGGCCTCGTATTGCAGCCGGAAAGTACAGTTGCACAATAGTTCAGTAGTGTTGTACTGCTTCATGGTTTCATCACTGAGCACTTCTACAACTCCTAAATCGACAACGTTTGTAATGATGGACGGTGCATCTTTAAAAGTTCTAACGATTTGTGATAGAGACGACACCCAAGCGTGTTTAATTCCAAAGATGCTATTGCGTTTTGTTGTTTGATAAGTGGATCAGCACTGTATATCTGAAATGTCTTTAAAGCAGAGGTGCTAAGTGAATTTCTCAATCTATTCTCAACAAGCTGAATCAAAAATGGCACAGCTGCAGTAACTGATGGCAGCGACCGGAACTTATCTGCAATGGTTTGTTTCAGTGTCCAGAAAGCCCGTTCAATTCGGTTTGTGGTGTTGTCACCTATCAGTGGCAAATGCTTACGGTACGCTTTTACCCAAAGGGTTCTTTCAGGATCCCAATTTTTCTTAAAGAACTCGGCTAAGGAGGTATAAATAAATGTCTTTTCCTGTACGTACTTGGACATCAAGCGATGTCTGCAGGAACTTAATTTTTGCATTCATGTAAGTATCTTCATCGTAAGCATACAACATATCTCTAAACTTTTTTATTAGAACTTCTTTTACATTGACAGTAACTAAAGCCGTGGCTACGAGGGATTTAATGAATTTCAGCACATGGAAATTACACAATAGAATAACTGCTGTTGGAAAAATTTCGTGCAAGACTTGAATTTCCGTGAAGTCCTTGTCCACTAGAAAGACAACTGGAGGTTGTGCACAAATCTTGCTGAATTCTCGAAAAGCGTCAGTGAAATTATCCTTTGACTCTTCTGTTAGAAATGCTAATGCAGCAATTTCAGACTTTCCACTTGCTGGATGTTGATAAATAAGGCCAATAGTTTGTATTTCTCCACATTCGTGTTAAATGTTGTATCAATCTGAACAACTGTGGGGGCTGCTTGCTTCAGGGAACTCTGCATTATACTGGACGAAACAAAAAGGAGTCGTGTGTTATCATCTTCATCAGTGCATATGGCTACACTCCCTCCATCACGCTGTACTGCATGTAAAAAATCAATCAACTGCTGTATGACTTCGTCATCTTTTTGTGTTGATTGCATCTTCAGACGTATATTTTGAATGTCTTTGCGAGTTAGGACTTTACCATTTTTTGCCTTCAATACCCCAGAAACTATGCCATCTTTTGCATTTGCTGCAAGCAAGTCGTGCAGTTCATCTTCCTCGTTCACCTGTAGCTTACGTGTTGATGGGTAAGTCCTGTAAACATCATTTCCAACTTTCTGGTTGTGAGTTAATTCTATCTGTGTGACTTTCCAAACTAAATCTTTACCACAATACAAATTAATTTTTGCGTTGCAACCCTTGTACCAATAGTGCTGGTATGGTCTGCGTCCAGAACAGTGCGACTTTTGTTTAACGCCATGCCTACATAGTACAATGATTTGCTTTTTGTTATGTGTGTTGATCACTAGGATTTGGAAGTTCATATCACAGAAACATCGTAAGTATTGTGACAAACTCTCATACGTAGCAAACTTCTGTCCAACAATGAGTTTAGTGCAGTCTTTGGCCACATCCATGTCAGGTAGTTTATGCAGACTTACAGCGGCACCTATTCTTCATCCAGAAAAATCTTACCTAAACAACAGAAAATAAACTATTTTTATTGGCAGGCCACTACTTCACAATTAGGTTCTCTGGTGCTGTAACTACTCAGGGAATGGGCGAGAGGTTTCAAGTTCAAGAACTCAATTCCAATTCATTCCTTACTGTATGGCTAGGGGTCCATACATAGAGTACCACATATTAGGCATCAGCCAGAATTTATCCTTCTAACTGACCCTGTAGGCTCCAGAGGTTCTGACTGTTCAGTCCGAACCCCAAACACCAATTAGCTCGAGCTCTCGATTCTGTCCCATTTTATACTCACTCGGGCCGGGCCAGAACAATAGGCTCTTGCCTGAGGCAACAGGCAAACAGGCTCAATCCGGTTCCGACTGGATTCGCAGCGGACCCGTGCTGACACCTGGTGGCTGGCAGCAGTCCAATTCCTGAGTCTGCAGTAATTGGAAGGCTGGCAGGCCGCCATGATTGAGGCAAGCCGAACTACGAAGTGTAAGCTCCGTGAGTTAGGCGCTGCCGTTCATGTAAGCCGGTTACATCTCCACTTCCCTAAGTGTTTGCTTAGGCAAAAGGAAGACTTACTTTAGGTTCCTCTGACCCCTTACCATTCTGTAAGCTTTTGAAGAACCTCAGAATCGATAAGATTTATTCATAAAACATCCTAACATTCAGAGTTTCACGAAGGTCCCTAAATAACAATCTTTGCAACCTCCTTTGCTAACAAGGTTGCAAAACAAGATAAAAACTTAACAATAAAAAAACACTTAACAAAAAGCCGAAAAAAACATAACACCCACGTCGTCAACCGCAGAAGAAAACATAAAGTCCAACGTCCTCCAAACGCAGCACAAACTTATCAATTGTCTTTCGTAACACGTAACGACGTAACAACTCGAAGAAACACCTCATCCACATGGCTTCCATGCAACTCCAGGGATTCCCTCCCAACGTCTGCCACCCGTCGTCGAATAACACGGTCTGCCGAGACGCTTCTCGATGGATGTCTTTACATGGCTAAGACCGGCTCTCCACCTTCCTGCAGCATTTGAAGAAAAATTCCTCCCCAGGGATGCCCTTCCACCTCCAGAATGACATGTTTCACCCTCCACTCTGCACAAAACTATATACACAGTACATGGGAATTTTCGCACTTTCCTCCACAAACACGCACGCAGAACATACTCTCGGATTTGTCCAAGTTACCCACATAGGGTCCCTCCTGGGTACGTGCAGGCCCACCTGCCCATGCTTCCTAGGACGGTTGTACATACCTCCATAGTCGGACTAGCATTTTGATGCACTCTCTGCTGCAGGTTCACACACCGAAGAATACACGTTCTCACTCCACTCACTCCGAACTGAGCGTCCAAACCACTTCCACAGCTACTTCCGCCGATCATGGGATGGTCGGCATCGCAGCTTCCACCAAAAACAGAGTCCTATCTGTGCTGTAGCACCACGCTACACCCATGCAGTCCGTTCTGCAACCACTCCACAAAGTACAAAGTTCGGAAACTCACACAGGTCCACGCGAAGTTCCCAAGCCATGCTCGGCTTGAGGAAACTTCTCCAACCAAGTCCACAAAGTCCTCTTCGTTTTCCCCTAAACACCACACACCTGTGCCTTCCACGTTTCTTGATAAAGACTCCATGGTGGTCCCATCCATCAGTTGTGCCCTCTCGAGCGGACGAGCAACTGGGAGCCACCGTCAATTTTAGTGCAAAGCACGTCCAGCAACCAGTCCGTCAGAGAAAGAGAGAAAAAGTTGGCGCTCCCTTCACTGCTTTCTGTAGTTTACAGAAAAAGAATCGTTTCACCCTTTAACTGCCAACCTGCTGGGAAAAGTAATGTTCAAACATTCAGTAGAAATTGCGGAATTGCGGTGATCAGGAGTGCCTCTGGTTTCAAGGGGGGTTTGGTTGCCACACCACCTACCCTATCACGCATCGAACACACTACCTCAATTCGTTCATTCAACCTAATTCTCCAAACTGTTTTCACAGATTGTGCCCTTAAATCGCAGCACTCACGTGTTGGAAAAGTGCATCTGGCCAAACGCCACTAGAGCGAGCCTACAGCTTCAACCAAACACGCTACGTAGACCTGGCCTCGCACTGCCATCCCACATGCGGGTAGCGGTCCTCACACTGAGGTTCTCCCACATTTAAAAGAACTACCGTCGTAGCTTACATGTCACTGCGCAAAGCGACCAGACGCGAAGAGTGACGTACTCTTAACCTGCGTCCACGGAATAAACCATTCCGTCAGGGATCGTGCTACACACCTTCTGCCTACCTCACACTGCAGTTGTCTTACTGGCTTCGAAAAGACCAAACAACTAAACAATGTGTTTGCGACTGAACTGAATCACTACGTGAAACTAAAATAATTCAGATCAGTATCTCGAAAATTGTATTTCCGAACTGCCTTTTAAATTAGTTCCCCTCTGTGTGCCCCATGGTTGTTCGTTAGAACGCCATCATGTGCCACACAGGTGCTTCCCTGCAAAGCCAATCCGTGGTTTTCACCTGATTTGCTCTGCATAAAAGCCATCAGCAATCACCCTATTTTTTATTTCACCCTATCCGAAAATAAGTTTCTTACTGGATCGCCACCGCACATATACCTGCATGTGCGATTTGGGAAATCTGCATGCAGCGTATATGAGGATGCGATCTTCGTTTGTACGCCATAATAAACAAAATGTGATTTCTTTTTATATGCGACAAACGGGTCAAAATGTGGCAGCCTGTTCACGCTCTTATTCCAGGTTTTGTTACCTGAACAAGGTTGTGGACTAATGCCTCATTTTCGGTTGCCAAGTTACCGTCCTAAATTGTAAGCCTGCTTCACAATTAATTCCAATCAATTGGCAATGAACCTGACAAGGTCCAATTTTGAAAAAAAATTCAGTTTCAACCGTAACCACAGTCTACTTCAGAATTCCTCATTTTTCAAAACCCATTTTTTGGTCAGTTAAATCAGTGTTCAAGGTCTCACAGCGCAATTGAATTTTCGGATCCAAATGAACAGACCTTTGTCACCTCTCAACTTTCCAAAGTTATGCCTGTAACAATTTGTAATTTAAGCAGCCAACATTCGCCACTATATTTACTAATTTTACAGCCCTCCATTCCCTGCCATCCATACGACACTGAAACTTTTACTTTTCATGCC
>JAHWFP010167703.1:33846-55340 GCA_023313725.1 Lithobius niger | reverse complement strand
AAAATCACGATTCCAGCTTAAGTCTTGATCTCCGATGTGTCAAATCGGAAATTAATAAAAGTTGACATGAGTGGAAAATATTGAAAGACAGCGGAGGAATTAAGCATCGAAATTTCGGCTTTAACACGGGAGGTTGAGGTCAAACCGTGTGATATGCAGTAATTGCAAGCCACATAAAGGGATATACACCAGATACACGATATCTGCCTCCATTTGCATCTGCCTAAGAATTTATAGGGGTTTGGTGGTACTAACACGAATTACAGGTGACTTGCGATTCCTGGTGGTCAGCTCTGGTGTTGCTTCTACAACTTACGCAGCACAATTTATTTGACTAAAAAAATCTGTTCACGATAGGGATCAGGTTACAAAATTAGAAGCAAGACTTATTAACATAAACAAAGAAAAATGAAAGAGTAGGCACAAGTCATGGTTTGTTTATGAACTGAAACGTTACGAAACACGCGCAGTACCATGTTCATTATCGTTTTTTGGTGTGAAATTTTCCGTCAGCAGCATAAATATTGAAACAAGAAATCTCCTCGAGCACAGCGGGACGCAGCTACTCCGCTAGTATTGTTTTAAATGCAAGATTTCTTATTTAACTTTCCGTTTATCGACAAAACTGGCACTGAGATTGTAATAGGCCATACCTTTAAATTAAAAAAAAATGAACTAAATCGGACCCATAGAAACCGAGCTATTGTATTTTTAGATTAAAGATGTAGTGGCAGTTTGCCCCCCCCCCCTCCTCAATCGAAAACGTGGGAGGTGGGGTGCGATCACCTAACTTTTTTTTTAACAATCCTTCGATATGCAACTTGTACATGCAAAAAAAACAAATTCTCCATACCCAAAAATGCATACATAAGTATGGGAGGGGGGGGAGGGGGGAATTGATGCTTAATGGCTTGAGGTGACCCCAGGACTACCCTCCCCCAACACAAATAGCATACTTAGCGATACGTTTACGTACCATTTTACGGGATCGCTGATAATTTCTGACTTCTAGTAAAAAGCTGCCACATTCTGTTCAAAACTCGTTCTGCTTTTTAAAGTCTTCGATTTGGCTAAATAAATCACCTTGCAAATTTCTCGTTGACATATGAAGCGTTTTATTACCAACAACAAATTTTCTACCGTTTGATCAGACACCATTTCCAAGTGGGCTGCTCAGGTTATCACAGATAAATAGGGCTTTGTACAATTTTGTTAAAATCTTCTACTCTGGACTTACATTTTAATGGCCCCCATAGCGTCAAAAGTTGAAATTTCAAATGTTCACGCCTATACTATACTCAGTGTCGAGGAAGAGGGCTTCGATTTGTGATAAACCTTCAGAATAGCCTACTTTTCTGACAAATCAAGCAACGACACAGAATTGATTTTAATATATGTCTGCCTTTTGAAATCCAAAGATCGCTACGAATCTCAGCTAAGGTACTAGGTACCTGTGTGCAGCAATAGTTTGTGACTTCAAACTATATACATTCCATGAATTTGTGGGTTCCTTGCAACAGAATGAGATGCTTCGCTTCTTCTGAAAGTGATGAAAACTATAGGCGTCCTCCTATGCTCAAGTTGTGTGCAGCTGGAAAAGGCCACCATAAGTGAAAAGGAGCTGTAACTGACATCTATTGATTTCGTTCGAGAGTAACACAGGCCTCAGAAAATCCTTCTATGTTGTACACAACGAATTCAGTATCTCTCAGCTTCCAATTTTTCAAAGGACAAGAAAGTTTCAAAACTCTCGTTACCACTTACTTTACAAATCGCATCACCCACAAAGTTTTTCATACCATTCTGTTGAAATTTTCATAGCCGATAAGATCCAGGAAAGGAACCTCACCTTTCTCCCAGTAAACACGGGCAATTACAAGAACCGTATAATGTCCACTTCACGTAAGTTTTGAAATTTTCCACCTTGAATCATCGGACAATAATATTTCTGGTTACGCAAACCATTTAGAATCATTCCTGCCATTCTGTAGCTGCTTGACAGATATCGTGGTCAAACCAGAACTTTCAGCTTTCGTAGGACATTCACGAATTTCTACCACACGATTTTGTACAAAACTGGTTGTGCGTTCTGTTGCCGTACATATCCAATGTAGAATCACTTGAGAATATGACCAATGGGTATTTGAAAGTCTTCTACTGCCAATGCTTCTTTCGCACACGCCACAAACCTGACGGCCAGCACAGTCATTGGTAGTTCCAAGGAAAAGACGGTTTCTTCACTGGAGTGATGCTATATTTGCTAATTATGCAGCAGGTTTCAGATGTAGGCTACTAGAGTCCACTAATCGTAAATATATACCATCGCTTCAAAGTCCCTTTGACTTGAATCACTGAAAACATGAAAATGCAACTGTTCCTTTGACAGCCTCCTATTCCTGTTCCTGAGTGTGAATTCTCGGACCTTCTCTATTTCATACAAAACTTGCTTCCACTTCTGATATTCTTATTTTAAGCATGTGGTTAATTTTCCATTCCAAGGAAATTGCTATATCAAAGCTTCCTGGAAAGGTCTCTTGACCTACATGATAAAAAAAAATGCAAGAAATCCAGTTGGGCGAAAACTCTTAGCTGCTATACGGAAAGTATTTCCGCTTTGATGCACTACCCTTTCAGCAGGTAAGTCGATTGAGTGCATAGAATGAAGTGGCAGTAAAGTAGGCCTAATCAGTTTCAGTGATCCAACTCTGATCCAAAACTCAGCTTAAGACTACAGACTGCACCTCAGCAGAAGATTTTTTCCCCCAACACTGCTATAACTGTTTTAAATTTGTGATCAACTTGCATACATTCATTACTATCTTGATCAACAATTCGTCAGCATCCAAACGAATTTCTCCATGTTTTTGGCATCCGAAAGTCATCATCTACATACGAATTGTCTGAAAACACTTTATTTAAGCCTTCTATAATGGACTGTGAAACGAAACGCAATGATGCATATTGTTACCACTAACAAAAACAGGCTTGCTAAAACTCCGAACAACATTCAAGTGATGCGATATACAACTATCTCCCAAAACATCCCCTGGTTTCCACTTCTCTGGTAATCAAAGAAACTGGTAGCATCCCTGTCCACGTTAGCAAGTAAAACTTGTATACCACGATGGCCTTATCTATGTCCTACATTAGCACCATGCAATGCAGATGAAATCATAACATCATTTTTATAATATCAAGGTTTAGGCTTTGGGATCAGAGTCCTTTCTGATCCCAAGTGCCTCTAAACTGCTTATTCTTGCTTCACCAACTTCAAAGAAGATTGAAGCCTCACTATACCTGAACGATGATCCCATAAAGATAACAATGCTAAAAGACATGACTACAGAGCGTCAATGACTAACTCTTTTCTGCCAAACCTCTTTTCTAGAGAATCAGAAAAGGACTACTAACAGAATACAACTGGTATAGAATGCATACGAATTTAAAATAGTAATTTTCCAATATTTTTTAAGTTCCAAGCTTGGAACCTTGACTGCTGTACTCCACTTCCATCCCACCCCCGTTCCCCATTAGGGCATAAAATAAAGTGCGCCAAAGATGCGAGTGCCTGAAATCCAGATCTGATTGGTGGCATCAGATCTGTGAGCGTAAGAGTTTTACAAAAAACGGGTGGATTCATGGGGTATTCTTCCTTTCTGACATTGCTGGCATCATGGGAGGGTCATTCCAACTTTACTCTTCCAAGAACAATCATTTAAATTTCGCCTACTAGAAGGATGGGCCGAAGCATCAAAAACAACTCTTGTCTGGTTAGTTGTGCGAGCACGATGTGGCAAATAAAATACTGTTGTTGAGTTTACCGGAGTCAAAGCCTCATCTGGTTCTGCAATGCCCATTATGAATGTACTCTTGAATGACATTATAATGACTGAAGAAGAGTTCAGTCTTTCGTTCGAGACATTTTAGGAGTTTTTGAAATTGAGTGTAAACCCCAACACACTTTGACTCTAGCTCATTACAGTTGATATGCTATAGAAATCGCACTGGATATCGAGTTTTCACTAAACGAATATATTCTAAAACTCTGTTGTTGGAGCACATACCTTTGCTTAAGTTTCCCACAATTCCCATCCCCATGGTTCCCAAAATTTACGTATTTGTACGTCTAAGGAAAAATGCTAGTTTTCCACATCAAACATCACCTGAGCTAATTCCTCAGTGAGGTTTGTAGTTCTTGGACTCGTCCCTTACTGAAAATTCATCCATACAAGAGTCTGAACTACCCGTAATGAATTATTTATTTGAATAATTTCCCCAGTTACTACCAGACCTGTCAGTACAAATCTACTCCAGACAGAATGCCACCGTAGACCTAACAAGCCATCTCCAACTCGTTCAGTAAAGAAAACCCGGCCCTTTGTAGCTGCTGACGAATTTCATTCCCTGGTATGCCAAAAGGCAAAGAACAAATATGTTCCGTACCCGCTAAGTCAAGAGATAACATTCTTCCAAACTTGTTAATAGCCAACTAGAGCTGTCACTACTCCAAGATGCTGCACTTCCTGTGGTTTGTCGCAATAGGCTCTGTTGTAATGCTAACCACAGATTGAAAAAGCACCGATTTTTGTCTTGCCAGCTCTTGTCAAATGACGAAGCCACAAACAGCAAACGCAGAGGGTCTGTTTCTGTAATTTGTCCCTCCAGTCAGCAACACTGGTATAACGTAGAAGTGGTTGGGCCAACGTGGATGCGATTCCCACAAAAAAAAAGTAGGGGTGTCTGAGATTCTTGTCTTTTCCTTCATGACCTGGTGATGTTGCAAGAGGTTACTTGAATTACGTAGCTTGTCCGTCCTCGACTGGTTCACCCTATACAGACGGCCTAACGTCCTTTAAAGCACTCATTCCTATTCCCTGTAGACTGAGCACTCGTTCAAGGCTAATCAGCTCTTCCTTGTCGAAATTTTAACAGCTTGTTTAGACCTCCTATGGAGACCTTTTTAGAATTATTCCGGCTCCACTCTAGCATTTCGTCAGAATGCAATAAATTGATAAAAACGGGGCAAAGCGGGCAACAGTAAAAGCACGTTTACGCAACGACTTGCCTTTGCATTCTCGCAGCTATTAAAAGAAGCGAGAAATCACCTGAAATTCCACCATGGCGGCGGTTTTATGTCTGCCGCCTCGCAACGAAAACAGCCAATAACGTGAGTTCAGAAGCGACTGAGAAAATTGTTTCGTCATGAGGAATTCTTTATATTCTTGTCACAGATTATAAGACTGTAAGTATTTCCTCAAACGATGGCGAATTTAGCTAATCCAGGTAGCGTTGTTACCATGGCAACGAAACCTTTGCTATCGCTATTGAATTCTAGCTACGAGAATGCAAAAGCGAGTTGTTGCGTAAATGCGCCCTAAGGGCTCGTTTACGCAGCGATAGTTTTCTCGCTCACTAGCTTTTACTTTATCAATACTAAATCTGACGACTGCTTCTCGCCTTACCAGAGTATGCGGCTTTCGAGTTGTCTATACGTATTAGTAACCACGGCAACGACGCAGACGCAAATCTTCTCCTCGTGCCTCGTGACACGGCGTACGATGCTTGCAACATTTGAGCATCGATTTATGACAACAAGAAAACAATTTTTACTGCAGTACAAGACGACGGACAGTTTTTTGTATGCCGGCATTCGATGGTTTGTCTTCGATTCGACAGCCACGAAATGGACGCCATGTTGGATTTTGAATTCTCGCTACGAGAAGCTATTTATTCTACCGACGTTTGATCATTGCTAGAAGCTGTACTTTGAGGGAGAATAGCAAATTTTGGAAATAGCGTGAAATGACACCAATCTTGTAGCAATGTTTAAAATTACTGTAGCACTTTGTTCTTTATCCGTGTTGTTATTTATAATACATACAATTTGTTATCTGTTACCGCATTCATTTAGTAGCAAATGGTAAACTAATCATAAATAAGTAACGGTTGACTAGCAAATAGCATTCGGCGAGCGAGAATGACTGGTTGCATAAACGCCCCCTATAAGAGTCTTCTCTGATCCCAAGTGCCTCTAAACTGCTTATTCTTGCTTCACCAACTTCAAAGAGGATTAGAAGCCTCACTATTATACCTGAACGATGATCCCATAAAAATGACAATGCTAAAAGACATGACTACAGAGCGTCAATGACTAACTCTTTTCTGCCAAACCACTTTTCTATAGAACCAGAAAAGGACTACTAACAGAATACAACTGGTGCGTACGAATTTAAAATAGTAATTTTCCAATATTTTTTAAGTTCCAAGCTTGGAACCTTGACTGCTCTACTCCACTTCCATCCCATCCCCGTTCCCCATAAGGGCATAAAATAAAGTGTGCCAAAGATGCGAGTGCCTGAAACCAGCTCTGATTGGTGGCATCAGATCTGTGAGCGTAAGAATTTTACAAAAAACGGCTGGATTCATGGGGTATTCTTCCTTTCGTACATTGCTGGCATCATGGGAGGGTCATTCCAACTTCACTTCTTACAACCTCCAAAAAGTACCGACCACGTTAAGGCAATGTCCTACAATTAGGACTTACCAGCCTATTCAAAACGAATTTGGTCATTGTGCTTACTGCAACGTTAACCCTATTTTCTGAAAGACGCTTCACGTGAATTTAGAGAAAATCCGCGCATCAGAAAAGGTAAGTAAAATGGATACCGATAACCAAAAACGTTTACGATTAAACACTATAGCAATGCACTGAATCTAAATTTGATTATTGCATATGTTAAGCAACGACTTCAACACCTATTTTAGTAACACAAATTTGATACACATTCAGGTGCAACATTCTAAAACTTGGGTAATGGCTTTAGAATAAGAAATTTTTCAAGTGAAGTTTTCCTGAGCATTCCTAAAAAGATTGAAACTTAATTGTAAAATCAATGGAACCCATCATAAAGAAAAGTTGCAACGAACACTTTTATTAAAATAGACAGAGCGCCCAGCGGCTGAATACACGAACCGAACTTCGAGTTTTGATGCATGTCTGTGCACTTTCTGACATTTGTTTTATAACATTCTGTAGGTGCTGTTAAGTTTATTTAATAATAACAAACGAATCAACATTTAATATACATAAACCAAATAAATGCCTTGTTATCGATACTAAAAAAATAAAGAAAAAATAAAACAAAAGACAAAATCATAAAAAAAAAAGAAACATGCTGTACCATGATTGTAATGCTGGTTCAAGTAGTGAGCTGCCGGACTGGATTTGGGTTGCTTACCCAAAGCTTCAAGTAGAATTTAGGTTGTGTTCATAGTCTCGGTAGTTGGTTGCGCGGGAAGGGGGGGGGGGAGCCGGAAAGAGTGGAAGAGTGTACGTTGGGGGTGCGGGAGACACAAGGAGCAATAGCTTCAACCAGTCGGGTACGTCGATCGAATTTCATGGGCCTATGGATGTTTTCGTCATGGAGTTGTGCACAGCAAGA
The DNA here is from genome assembly GCA_023313725.1 of Lithobius niger. NCBI lineage: Eukaryota > Metazoa > Arthropoda > Chilopoda > Lithobiomorpha > Lithobiidae > Lithobius > Lithobius niger. Next base: position 47,898 of record JAHWFP010167703.1, on the reverse strand, counting down.
AGAAAGTGCGGTTGTGAGGCCACGCTGGACCGCACACGTCAACGCACGGGCGGACGGACAGAAGGAGATGGGGGTCGTAATGCCCCTGAGACATGGACCCAACGACCAACACACAAGATCTATATTTTAGCGGAGAGTGGTCGGGAGGGGTGTTCTGTCAGACAAGAAAAATGAATGTACCTTGTAACCTTCGGAGTCGCCAAGGGACCAACGCTCTTTTGCCGACAAACGTTTGGGAAATTGCCCTTGAGGTTTTCCGAAGAAAGAGGGGTCGTTGGTCCCATGATTCTTCCAACCTTCCGTAACGTGCGAAAACACCTACAAGAAAAATAACGGTGGAAAAAAAAATACTGTTAGCAACTGAAGCACAAAGTTTGGCAGTTTAATCGGTCGGCTGTGAGGAAGTCAGAGGAGCCTAAGGATTCCAACAATTCCGTACACTTGAGTTTGCAGTTTAGACTCTTGAAATCAATAAATATACGTTAAAAAATGACCAAGTTTAAAGTCTCAGTCAGGTGAAATCCAAGTAAATGGGTAAATCAATGGAAATTGGAAAGTTTGTCGATTTCCCTTTAACCCACTAATACCGATTTCGCATTGGTAAATTCAAGCGGCCAGGCCGGACTGGGGCGGGCCGGCCAGTGCCAATCGGGGCTAGTTCTGGTCTGGCCGGCCCGCTCTCACGTTGGTTAATTCCACGGCTCGCTGATCACGATTTACAGCACCGCCACGTGTCGGTTTGTGGCAGTTGACACTTTCCACTTTCCACTTTCTGCCGCTACACTACAGCACCATTCATAAACCATTCTGATTTAAGCGGTGCCGGCCGGCTCCGTTCAAATTTGATTTCGCGTTAGTTAATAAAGCGGTCTTGGCCGTGCCTGGCAGTGAGCCGGACCGGCTCTCGAAGTACCGGCCCAGCCAAGGTCGGCCCGATTTCGCATTGGTTAATAAAACGATGCCCAGCCCTCCTTTGCACGGCCAGGGCCACTTGAAGTTACCAATGCGAAATCGGTATAAGAATCGTTTTTTTTTTTTTTAAGTTGGGTCAGTCGTGGGTTTCGAACCGGCATTCAATGGTTCGGAGACGAGGATGCCGACCATTGGGGAGTGCTTGTTAGCTTTACTCAGGATCCGCGTGATACCGCAAATGTTTGCGTTGCTCCTATAGAAACACACTTTTTGCACTGTCATGTAGTACGGCTCTGAGAAGGATAAAGTAACTTTACTTCTTGCCCTATAACTGCCACAGACTGAGGTCTTAATGCGCGCTTTAGGTCACAAGGAAACAGACGAGAATGCAAAGGCAAGAATGCAAAGACGAGAATGCAAAGGCGAGAATGCAAAGACGAGAAATCAAGGACGAGAATGCAAAGGGGAGAATGCAAAGGCGAGAATGCAAGACAAGAATGCAAAGGCGAGAATGCAAAGGCGAGAATGCAAAGACGAGAATGCAAAGGCGAGAATGCAAAGGCCAGAATGCAAAGGTGAGTCTTTGCATAAACGCGCCCAAATAATCACAAGCTGCAAGTGGCAACACGCCATTTTGCTGTTCTAATTAATTAGCCATCAGTTCTCCAGAAGACACGTTAACCACATAATTGCTCGACTAATGACGAAATATCAAAATATTTGTTGGCTCCACTCAAAGAAAGGTGGCGGCAAACTTGACGCTCGCCCAGCCGAAACCACGAAGCCAAAAAAAATACCAAAGAAAGGTGGCTGCACGCACAGGCGCCAGCATCTTTAGGTGAAAATACTTAATTCTACATAAATATAGTTCTGTGAACGGTGCACCGCGTTCGTTAACCCGCGCCCCTTCATCCTCTACCTCTCCCCCCACCCAAGAAGTGAATTTTCAGCCTTTATCCATTACACAAATTGCGAATCTGGTCATAAGGGTTGCCTGAATGCTAAATTTGAATTGGAAAGTGCTTGAAGGAAATGATACAAAAATAAAAAAGCCAAGCAGTGCACAAACATATAAAAAGGATGACGTTTCCAGGTTACTTTCACCTCGTCATGAGGTGCACTAAATCACGGAAAGTTTCGTCAATTTTTGACGAGGTGAAAGTAACCTGGAAACGTCGTGCTTTTTGTGTGTTTGTGCACCGATTGGCTTTTTTTATTCTTATTTCATTATAGTGCTTGTTTACTTCATTACTTGAAGGAACTGATTATAACTATTGCTCCCATACGCCGGTCTAGTAGGAAGCCATCTTATCACACTGTTCCGTTTTTTTTCCGCGTTGGAGTTTGTTTTTGTTGGAACCCAAAGTTTGATAGCCCGTAGTTTTCCGTCGTCAGTACCTTTACATTGCGGGCCGCTCGCCCTTTTTCATTGGGAATGTGCTTCCTTTTTTCATTGCTGCGTTGAAAGAACGAACACGCATTCCCTACCTCATGAATTTGCAGCGTTTTAATTTGTTGTCATAATTACCGCCTATATCTCAGTTCTGCATCCCATCACCTCAGCCCATAACTTGATTTGTTTTATTATAATACATGGCAACAGGAGAAGGACTGTTTTAACTGCTTATGCAACCCTTCTAATGAAATCATTTGTGAGAAACAGATGGTCCCTAAGCTAAGGAAAGCCATCTTGAGTTAAGAATGTATTTGGAATCCTCCCAAAGGCATGAATTTGTAAGTCACAAACTGTAGAATCTCTTTTAAGTATTTTTACACTATAGGCACTACAGTTGAGTTACGAAGAGGACAGTTACTCGACCGAGCGATAGACCATAGTCAACCAAAGTCAAACAAGCAAAAGAACAGGAATAAGATTTCCTCTAAGGCTGCAGATACCACAGTGTTGCTGAAATGTTGAGTCCATGTGAAACCTGACTGCCATCATCAAAACGGAACTGAAGCCCCCGCCCGCCCGCGGGCGGGGGCCCCCAAGAAAAGGAGGGACGATAAAACTGGATTGGCTTTTCCATCTCGTAGTGACTAAGAAAAGAAATATATTTTATCAGTTTGAGCCAAAAAGATGTGATATCTACCCCAAAACAAAACTATAGTGAAGGATTCCCGCAAAGCTATTCGACCGTTCAAAATCGTTCCAAGCTCTTTCGCCAAGTTAATCCCACCGACTAAGACTTTAAACGTTAAATGAAATAACAGAAAATTGCGCAGTAAGCAATGTTCATTTAACCTTTTAACTTTTTTCATCTGAGCTCTATTTTCATTTAACCTTCATTTCGTTTACCCTTCGAACTATTACTCGGTGGGATTAGCTTGGCAAAAGAGCTTGGCGTTTGACATCACGACTTCAAACGGCCAAAAAGCTTGGTGGAAAAACTTAACAAATTTAGTTTTCGGGTAGATACTAGGGATTTTACACTATATTTGAGTTCTGAAGAACAATTACTCGGTGGAGCTATAGATGCTAAACCATGCGCAATGGCTGTTTGCTGTGACGTCACCACGAGTTAGCCAATGACGAACGAGAACAACGGCTGTTTGGCCTTCTGATTGGACTAGCCCAGTCACGTGATGTGCACGTCACTGCAAACAGCCATGGCGCGTGGTGTAGAATACTTTATTTTCGATCTATAAAACGGTAAACAGCTAAAATCATCTCTTAACAGAAAATGGCGAATTTATAAAACTTGTCCATCGTCTATCAACATATGGTGGCACTTGAAGCAAGCGGCGAAGTTTCCAAAGTCTGTCAACGGATGACACCACATACCACAACCCAACGAATCGCACGCGTATCTAGCCAACGAATCTTACACAGACAAAAAATCGGAGTATTTTCGAAAGTATCTGAGGTAGTCATATTTGACCATGCTCACGCTTATATACGAGTGAAAAGAAACCGTTTAATTGTGTCACTGCTTTCAGATGGAAAAGACCAATATATCTCCGAAAATACGTGAGGTAGGAATAATATTTCATCTTTTGAACTCGTTTCTTTCATGCACCATGGGTAAACCATGCGCAATGGCTGTTTGCCGTGACGTCACCATGAGTTAGCCAATGACGAACGAAAACAACGGCTGTTTGGCCGTCTGATTGGACTAGCCCAGTCACGTGATACGCAGTACGTCACAGCAAACAGCCATGGTATAAGTATATTTCAACAAAGTTATTATTTCCAAAAAAAAAAAAAAAATAATAATAATAAAACCACACAAACAGACAAGTACACGTAAACTCCAAAGTCAATAACAGACATATGTAGAAGAGGAGGAAATTAATTTTGGATTTTTCTTTTGTTATTGTACTTCCAAATTTCACCAAATCCACCACGAGCCGGTACACATTTAATAAGCACATTCAACAACAATCCTGGAAAAAAAAGTAAAGTTGAAAACCACTCACAAATTCAAGGTATAACAATTTCAAATATAAGAAAATAGTTTTTATAACATTGCAGATTAGAGATGGATACGAAGTTAGATGGATAACGGATCATTTTGTGGATAATAATTTTAGCTGAGTAGGAAGAAGAAATTGTGTTAAAATTTTATTGAGATGTTTGAAATGACAAATACTCCAAGTTTTGTCTGTCAGCCTATTACAATTACATAGTAATCGTTAAGTTTTTCTCCAAATTTATTTCTGGTCATGATTGAAAGAAAGGAAAAAAAATTGTTTTGGTATTTCTTGGTTTTGTAATGGCTTGTAGCCTGTTTTTTCATGGTGAAAAAATATTCTAACAGAATGGTATAGTCCGGGAATAATGCCCGGGGGTATAGTCAGGTAGAGTCAGAATGGTATAGAGCAGTGACACGACGTAGTATTATTGTATATAACTCTATGCTGGATCCTTAATGGGTTAGCTGCAAGGGGCACTGCAGAGAGAAACAAAAGGGCGTCATACTGAAGCCGATGCTGTCAAGAGTGATTTCTTAGACCTAAAACGCACGATTTTTTTTGTTGGAGAAAACAACGTTAGTTTAAGCCTAAGAAATCCGCTCTTCCGTTGTTTTCCCCTCCATTTTTATGTAGTGCACCTTGTAGTTATGCCCTCCAAAACCCAGACTGGTGCCAATCTGGTGCCAATACGCGGCAAATGTCACTGCTAGTCAGGTAGAGTCAGAATGGTATAGGTTCTGAATCTATAGTCAGGTTCCACTGTTCATCCGACTAAATAATGAAGAATATTGTATGTAAGAAGGAGCATAATTGTAGTGTTTAGAGACAAACAAGAGTGCTGCCTAAACATACAGTAGCTGTATAATAGTAGCTTAACTCGTGAACCTGCTAAATACACTCCATAATACGGCCTCTATTTAATTTTCTGACAAGGTTCGACTTGGAACTGTGCAGTAGCGTAACAAGGGTTTGTACTGAGGGGGCAACACTAGCCATTTAGCCGAATGGTGTGGAGGGAGAACCCAATAACAGCTAGGGGTTGTGGGGCAGCGCTGTGACTTCCCCCAGCGAGCGGAAGCTGGCACCTTTTTGCTATTTTCCGGCATTTTCTGCCCTTGTAAACTGCATGCCGTTGGAAACATTTTTATAAAATCAGTTTTGCTGAATGCATTACTGCAAAAAAAAATGTGAACGTAAATCTTTCACTTTCATACTAAATACTTATTTTTTAAACACTCATGATGCTTTGTTAGAAATGTTGGTAATTTTAAGCAAAATATGGAGTTTGTAATTGTCTTACTGTTTCAAATACGTCTTCAGGATAGTCAAGGATTTTTCAGCTGTATGCAAAGAGTGACTTGGCCAATTTGCCGAATAAGTCTTCAAAATCTTACAGAGGGGGCGAATCGCCTCTTTGCCCCCCCCCCCCTACTAGTTACGCCATTGGAACTGTGAGTGAGAAGGAAGAAACTGCCCTCCCAATTAGTGTTCTAGTTTGAAGTTAAATGCACTAGCTTGCTATTGTCACTTTACTCGTAACTTGTTTCTAGTATTAGGTCGTCACAATTGTCAATGCTTTCCGAATACTTCAATTCCTGAGGAAGATTCTCAACAAATACCAGATTGCCATACAAAGCACAGACAACATAGCTAAAATACCTACTAAACTGTTTGACATATCACCTTCTAATAAAACAAGCCTTGGTCCCTGGCCTTGTTTTTATTTTTGTTGTTTTTACATGCTTTGGTGATCTTTAAACACATGCGGAATAAAGACATTTTGTAACACGTCGTTAACTCAAACCCAATCTCATGCAAAAGAAAGGAATACAAAGAACACATAATGAACGCAGGGTGGCAAAAGCTCAGGCTTTAGTGTGTCCCGTGACAACAAAAGACAATCTTCCTGTGCCAAAAAGCAAAATGAAAGCGATGACCTGTTTTTCTTAGAGATTATTCATTACACGTATACACCAACCTGGCATATAGAGCAGCGTCATGTGACGTCATATTGGCTACAAGAGAGATAGCTGCAAGGGGCACTAGATCAAAATGGAGGGTTACTAACAACGGCACTTCTAGTCAAGGCAGTGCTTTGAGAGCGGATTTCATAGGCTTAAAAAAACGTTGCTTCTCCAATCCCTTATGCTGCTAAGTTGTAATTGGAAAATAAAGATTTCACTTGCTTAAAAATGTCAGCAACTGCCAACAAATCGAAAAAAATCGTACGGTATAGGCCTAAGAAATCCACTCTTAACAGCATTGTCTTCAGTAAGACGGCCTTCTTTTCCCACTCCAGTGACCCTTCCAGCTATCCCAGTTACTGGCTCAAGCATAGAGTTATATACAATAATACAACGTTGTGTCACTGCCCTATAATCGTTAATCTTCTCATATTCTCAGCCTGGCACCTTCCCTCCTCAAGCTCACAGCGCATTTTACATTAGATATTATGACACTTTGTAGACAAATGATGGGGGGTGACTTGGGGGCTAGGCAATGGACAAGCTTCTATGACATTAAGGACCCTTTTCTTTTTTTTAACTAGTGCACTTCTCGCTTACATACCGGCCTTCCCTGTGTCTTATACCAAGATACGGAACTGTCTTAATACTGAACAAAGGATGCATTTGAATCAATATCTAATAAATTTGAAATAGACAAGGTGAGCCCTCCTAAAATAAGACCTTTTATTAAAGGTGTGCGCTGCCACGTCATGTCGCTGCCGGGTAAAACTCAAACGCCATGTGTACCGCCGCCCAAAATTCTTTCACTGTTTTTTACAACTGCAGTATGCAGCCAAAAATAACCAAACATTCGTCAGTGACATTTGTTTTTAACAATAATCACAATTCTTACACATTGTAAAATGTAAATGGTTAATAATTTCCAACAAATGATGTGAAAAATTCAGGTTTATATCTCTATACTTTGAGAGAATGTTATTGCCGCTGCCCTCCAAATATTGGCACGCTGATTTACAACACCATGAAAAATATATATCTTCGCCGCCGCCGAAGTATGTTGTATCGGCACACACCTCTATTCCTGTAGCGTACGTAATACACTAAACTATGTGCCTTATGTCAGAAGGGACTGAACTTGTCATAGAGCGGTGTAAGTGACGTGTAGCAGTCCCAAATTGGTTGCAGCATCTTTCATAACATTTGGTTATGACGTCATGATCACGTGATGGCATCATATACAGACAATATACACTATTAAGAAGTGGTGAATCAGCTAGCAGCGCCCTCTGTAATGGGTGTAAATAAATAGAACCATTGAAACACTTCAATAACTCTTCACCCTCGATGGACAAGACAGAAACCCGCAAAATAACAGTGTAAATAGTCTACAACAAACATGAAAATATAATGAAACGCTGTCCAGAAAACAGAAGAAATCCACGAGTTTCTGAAAACAAGAAATCATTAATTACGTGCAAAACAGAACAATTCAATAAGGCAAAACATTACTACAAATAGCAAAACATAAGTTGGAGGAATTTCATGAAGTCCTTCAAATAGAATAGGTGTCTAAATCGTTGAGATACCCCCGGGAAAGTTTAGGTGGTGAATCCTACCCTGACTCACTGACAGTTTGTGAGGCACAGATTCACACCACAAGAGCGAGAAAGCAATATCCCGGAGGTGGGCACACGTTTGTCATGACGGGAAACATGTTTCAGGTGCACACCTTCGGAAATAGGACTTTCAAACATCAATGTGACAGTTTAGCTGGCTGTCTGGGAGAAGCAGACGGCAAAATCAACCCAGTCGGACTTGATTGTGGTACACTAGATGGCAGAATCATCCCAGGCAGGCTTGACTGGGGAACCTAGGCTCATGACCGTTGAGACTGGTGACCTGAAACACGTGATCTGGTTTACTGGAAGGCAAGTAACATCACCCGATGAAATACTGGCTCTTAAGTCGGTTCAGCGTGCCTCCTATTAATTTGCATATCGAGCAGTTGTGCTAAGAAACGACTGTAGGTAACTTTTTAAATTATGCATGACTTCAGCCACAGACGAGACATTCTTCCGGAGCAAAATTTCGTGCCCACATAGCATCGTCAATTTTGTATGTTGGATTCGATTTGCGCTGTTAAAGCACTATTTGCTTACGTGTTTCTATGAACTATATTAGCTGTACTAGACAATATGATTGATGAGTGTGAAGTTCAGAATTTAAGGAAAAACATGCTAGGACTTTGCTGTGTCGCACAGTGTATTATAGTCATGGCCGCCACTAAATAATTTAGCAATTCAGTATCGGCAGTTTTTCCATTTAGACGACCAGCTACATGGGATTTCTTAAAGGAGCACATTTTCAGCAGCTCCATGGGTAATACACAGTACTCATGATATGCTGGATGCCACAAGTTTTAAGATAATGTTCACATTCTCCAGAAACTAAATTCTAGAGAATTTGAACGTTATCTTAAAACTTGTGGCATCTGACATACCACGAGTACTCCGTATAACCCGGGGCTGCTAACAATGTAGTACGCTCTTTTAGATCCGTTTTCTGAAACCATCAATTACAAGACTGTGAGTAGCAAATAACCCCTGAAAAACTCTTACAATATTAGTGGAGGTAGTGGATTTTATTTTATAGATAAAAGGAAATTTCGAATGGGCGTCTATAATAACAAGATAATGCACTCCTTTTAACAGCCCCAGAAAATCAACATTGTAAGCAGTCCCACACAGCAGCAGGATACTCCCACGAGTACTTCTAAATGCTAGAATCAGCATCTTATGGGTTTGACAAGCATCACAAGATTTAACCATAGATTCCAGTCTTGATCTATCTCCTGGCCACCATAAGTGAGACCTCGAAAGGTTAAAAGGGTGTGGAGTAGGATACTTTGTTGTGTAAAAAAAAAAATGAGTGGTGATTATGGAGTCGACCCATAATCACCACTCATTTTTTTTTTTTTTCTTACCTCGAAGGGGTTTAAATGTGGACAAAGCCACAATGATCTAAATGGAGCTTGCCTAATACTTGCTGGTGCAAAACAGTAGGAATAACAATGTGGTGAATCCAAAAAAAGAGCGGCACTCTTTAATGCTAACTCATTACTTCTAAGAAAATCTGGATTCACAGAGTCGTCGGCCATCCTGAGTGGCCAGCCATTCTTAGTGTGGCGATGGACCCACTTTAAGGTAGATTTTTCAAGCTGCTCACTCAAGATGGGCAAGGATTCTATATCCTATAAATGTAGAACAGTTACCGGGCCAACAATATCAGACATTTCATTCAGTTCTTCAGGGGCATGTGTGACAAACTGTCATGAGGTCAAATTTGCCTATCCACAGGCGTGATGGGCAACAAAGTGGAAGCAATTCAAAAATAGGGCCCAGCGTGCTGAACACGCGACATCGCCATGACAAAGAATGCCTATCTTGTTACCAAAACACACAACACGGCCTTCTGGACATTTTAAAGAATGAAACATCTTCCATACAAAAATTGATGGAAATATTTTTTTCACCAAAGATTACAACAAGTGCCTCTTTGTCAAATTGAGCTAGACTTTGCTCAAACTCCGAGATGCAAAAGCAATAGGTCTGTCTTCCCCAAATGGCATAACATGCATTAGAACACTGCTTAAACTTTGGGGGACCCATCATAAATTAATTTGATCTGGAGGTTAGGGTTATAGTGAACTAATACAATAGCGTTAAAAATGCGTGTGTAAAATTAGTCACGGCTAGACGAGACACGAATTTTCTCTACTGGTCCAAATACTCGAAATAGTAGATTCCTATAGATTCTCCTCGGGCCTGGTCACACTTTTAAAAGGGCACTCTTTCAGTAATAAAGGTAGGGGTTGGATACAGTTTGTCTTAAGTAAATCATTGATTTCTTCCAAGGTTTTGAAACTAGAAACGTCAGTAAACACAGAAGTTTTAACAATGCATATATTTTACGACCAACACTGGCAAGCAGGATTTTAACTTGTTTGTCAAATGGAACGTTGAATGCATCGAAATGTACTGAAGCTCGTTGGAAGTAAAGGTACCAAGCCTCTAATTATAATGAATACACTGTCCCTGGGAGTAACGAGAGATCACCAGGTCTGCTGTAGTTTAAGTTTGAAGTGACTATTGACTAATTTACACTTGTCGCCTTTTGCAGTGTCTATAGACTTCACTAAAACTAAGTGCCTTTTGTCAGAAAGGACTGAGCTAGTCAGTTGAGGGTTTACATGAAATGCCGCAGTTCCAAATTGGGTGCAGCATCCTTTACAACATTTGGTTATGACGTCGTGATCATATGACGTCATCATACAGACAAGATACACTACAAGGGTGGGTCGGTTAGCAACACCCTCTATAATGGGTGTAAGTAAATAGTACCATTCAAACACTACTAGCAAGACGATGTCGTGAGTGCCAGGGTCGTGTTCAGAAAGTTATTGGTTCTGATTTGGTGCCAGAAAACAGAACCATTCGTGTTAGCAGCTCCTTCTATAATGGGACTAACTAAACAGGGCCATTCAAACACTACTACCACCAAGACATCGTCGGGAGTTCCAGGGTTGTAATCAGATAGTTATCGGTTTTGATTCAGTGCCAGAAAACAGCCATTCCTGTACTTCCAACAGAATTTTTTGGATTTCCTTTTGAACTGACCAAAACTGCTACCTCACTAGCAGCAGGAATCATAAATTATCAAGTTCGAATGCTAGTATTGGCTGTGAAAGGAACCAGACTATGAGACATGTGTGCCGTAAAGTGAAATCAGAAGGTGTCATTTCACACTAATTTTCGGAATTCATCTTTTCTATAGTAATTTAGACTCTCAACATCATAAGTAATGCCAGGAGCTTTTGAAGAAAAATTTCGTTAGGGATGAGAAGTACCAGACAGTATTACAGCTCTGTGTTAACAGATGGTGCATTACGCCACCAAAAACATATGGTGCATTACAACACGACGAAATGCATCCATCTTGTAATGAATTCGGAAAAGCCCTGAATTTCGTGTGGTGATAGCTCAGTCAGCAAATCCTCTTGTTTATAGATCTAGAAAGTCTGGTCGATTCTAGGCAGTGGTCAAAGCTATTCTGGAAACTATCAGCCTCATATAGTTTTGGTTTTGAGTAGAAGAAGAATTAGCAGTCACAGAAGTTCGGAAATTGAAACATCAGTTTAACACGGTTTAGCGAGTGTTTTGTTCAACCCCATCGGACGCTATGATAGTTTGCCGCTTTATATTTTGGCTGCAAATAAAAGGAAAGAGCGAATCCAATTGGTCACATGCATTGGATGGTTAATACTGAATCTGTAAGCCTTCTTCATTCTTTATCTTTCATGTGCTCCTGTCAATGGCCAGGAGCAATGAGTAACCGTGAACACTATTTTTAGTACTAGTTCCAAACCAGGTTATTGCTTGGCGATTTGAGCTGTGCTCCACGTAGCAAGGCGATGGGTTTAGCAACGTGTAGTAAAAGTGGTATCTACACCATGGCAGTCATGAATCTGAAACGGTAGGACTAGGCCAAATGTCCATGAACACCTAATGAATTAAAGGGGGGGGGGGGGGATACGTACGTGTTTACTTACAGTTACACCTGGGGTTTTAACATGCTCCCAGCCAAAGCCGTAGTGCCAGAAGGTTAGAGACATAATATACGAGGTAATTCCAGACGCAAATTCATACGTACGTTCTTTTACATACCGCTATTGACATGAGCACGAGCCATCACTGGGCCCTTCTTTTCCCCCAAAAAAAACAGGGGTTGGCTGAGTTCAAGCTCGAACCCAGACCTACTATTAGAGTAACTACTTTTTTTTTCCGCGGGTATTATTATTTTTTATTTGCACGTGTTGTGTTGCAGTTAGCAAGTCGAACAATGTCAACAAAAACTAAAACTGGAATGAACTAAAAAAACAAGACCCAGAAAAAAAGTAAACTAAAGAATATCGAAATAAACACCAATTGTAGGGTATGCTAATATATACATATATATATATATATATATTTAACTGCTGTAGCAACATCAAAACCATCACAAGTGCGATGACAGCTACACTAACAAAGACGCTTCTGGACCGTGACCAAAATCTAAGCCCAAGTTTTGTGGAAGTGCGTACAAGGAGTTATTTACGTAATACAAATTTTACTGAGTTCTCAGTGCTCATGTTCAAAACCCTGCTTTTTAACGAATGTCAACAAATTTGGAAAAGTCGAAGATATTTCTTAGGAAATAGTACAAAATTTAATTGCAATCCTCCTGCAGCTGGTCCTAAGCCTGTTTCCTATAGTGTACAATCCATACATTATCCAGAGAAAATGTAACAAACATGTAGACGGATACACAGAGAGATGGACAAATAAATCGATGTAGCACACAGCGAACCCGGACTCGGCTCATAACCAAAACCAAAAGCAGTGAAATGGTGGAGTTTTAATGCTTTCCTAAGGACTTACCTTTCGTCATTCTGTGTCCAGTGACTTGTCTGCAGTAGCACAGCCCTGAGAATCCACCATGAAGAAGGCACAGGTAAATTCTTAGTTAACATATCTGCCTGGCGGGGAAAAAAGGGGGAAAAAAGGGAGAGGCTATAAAATTAATATGCTTAAGTTGTCTCTTTCATTAAGTTACACTGTTGACGGCATAACACAGAGTAGAATTTCATAATAAAATTTAACAAAGCGGGGACGACATTTTTATGTACATTTTTTTTGTTAATCGATATTTTGGAGCTTATACGGTTTTTAATGTTAGCCTGAGAGGGGGTCAAGAGGACTTGGGAGAACACACAGGCCGCCATGTTGTTTTATGAATCAAAAGCTTTGGGGAGCTTTCCAGAAAGACGACGCAATGTCCGTTCAGCTTTTTGGAGGATTCCAGGAACTTGGGCCATACGTGGGTCATCACAAACCGTCTCTTCAGACGTACCCACCTATGCACTCCCCCTCATTCAAGCTTTGTGTACCACCTACCCCCTGCCCTGGCTAGCCGATCGAAGAACGCACCCAAGCCAGGGAGCTTGGAAGTCGAAAGTCGGGGAGCTTATTGCTGGAAACTGACTACGAGTGCCGTTCATCATTTATTCATTCCATGTAAAATTGCTCGATGTGGGAAGGATTAGGGTTCCCGGAGTTGAATGAATCTGTCCGCACGGCGACTGAATAATTCATATTTGCCTTGCTTGCTGACGCCAATATCGCAGCTTTGTGCCGCTCCTTCACATACGCTTTTGGTAATCATTAGATGATCCAACGTCATAATTTTGAAGTCTAAGTCAAACATAGAGTAAGTGATCATGGATGCCACGGCAGAAAGAAGATTTGGCTCACTCTCAGGGGACGATATGAAACCTACAGCTTTTGAAATCTGGTTTATAGAGGCATTGCCATAATATGAGGGTTTTTTTTCGTTGAAGAAGAACACCAACACAAATATAAATTTCAGCAATTCAAAAAAATCTCGTAGACATATACCGTTAATCCTCTATTTGTAGCCCACGCCACTGATTGAAAATCAAGCCATTTTGGCCCGGCTACAATTATTAGAGACCGGCTCCAGCTGGAGTCCAACTACTACAAAATTTAGAAAGGAAATTTACGGCATCAGTTCATGGAGAACATGTGACGGACATGTTCTTTTATAGAACTTTTTCAAAATCAAACCATTTTAACCCGGTTACAATTAGAGACCAGCTACTACTAATTCGTGATATTGACAAAAACACCCGGCTACAATT
>JAHWFP010167703.1:0-33836 GCA_023313725.1 Lithobius niger | reverse complement strand
GGCTACAATTAGAGACCAGCTACTACTAATTCGTGATATTGACAAAACACCCGGCTACCATTAGAAACCGGCTACTACTAATTCGTGCTATTGACAAAAACATCCGGCTAAAATTATAGAGACCAGCTACTACTAATTCGTGATATTGACAAAAACACCCGGCTACACTTAGAGACCGGCTACTACTAATTCGTGATATTGACAAAAACACTCAGCTACAATTAGAGACTGGCTACAATTGAAGACCCGTCCCTAAAGGATTTACGGTATGTATGTTGGCGTAACATAATGTACGCACGTTTCTATTATCTAAAAATAAAGTCTATGTTCCATGACTGCAAAACGTACACAAAATAAAGTCCTGCAATCAGGTGAACATTGGTAGCCTAGCCGGTTTCTAGTTGTACCCGGTCTCTTAACTGCAGCCGGGTCGAAATGACTTGATTTTTAACCAGTAGCCCGGGGTACAAATAGGGGATTTACGGTATTTACACTGCTTATTTTCTACTACTTATTTTATACTTCTTATTTACTAATATTTATTACTACTTATTTTCCTTTCTGTGGTCAACTAGTTCCATGTTTGTAATTACGGGCCTCCCTTGTGTAAGCTTTTGCAACAACTTTTTTGGTCATTCTGTCTGTTGTTCTGCTGTTACGTCGAAACGAATGAACGAATTTGAATGAAATTTGGCAGGAATATTCTTTGAAAGGCGACCGAATGATGGACTTGATTTTTTTGTTTTTTAAAAATAAAAAATGGCGTCCAAAACAGTTTTGACTTATAACCTCTAATTCAGATAGAAGTGTACTGGTTAAGAATATTCAGAATAAATTCGTCAAGAAACGCCACATTCACCTCTTGTAAAAATTCAGGATGGCGGCCCAAACTGGCATACATCAAAACTGTTTACAGTAGTGTTAACCAAATGCGCTGAACCAATTCAATGAAATTTCGTAAGAACGACGTATGGACATGGTTTTATACCAGTTGGTAAAAATCCAAAAGGCGCACAAAAATATAAAATCAGTTTCTGACTTACGACATTAATTCGTTTGTCAGATTGAACACAAACTGCTTACGATTATTCAGAATAACTTATTCATCAAGAAAAATTTGATTCAACTTTAATGAAAATTCAAGTCGGCAGCCACGAACATTTTGTGGCAGAAGTAATTCGAATGTCATTTGGTAGGAATATTCTTTAAATAAGGCTAAACATCTTATTTACTTAATTTTATACCAGTGTGTAAAAATACAAAATGGCGGCACAAGATGGCGTCCAAAAATAGTTTTTTACTTTTCACCAGGGTAGAATATACACTTATACAGGTAGTGGCCACTATTTCTGTGACAACGGTAAGCATTCGGATGAAACTATCTGCTTTCAACCGTTTACCACCAGAGGGCGTAACTGTCGTCAAGTAACAGGATGCGCAAAGAATCGTGGGGATCGAAACTATTTAGCGTCACTAAAACAAATTGATCACGATACGAATAAAAAATGAATCGCTTAGAAAATGTCATATGTCAGATTAGGACATTAAAATAATTTTAAGATAGATCAGTACTGGCTGATCAAGTTTTACTTTTTTTAATCCAACATTCAATTTTAAAACGGGTTGATTGAATTCAACCCGTTAAGTGGCGCTAACTATAATGCATGGTTTTGTGTTCCGAGAGGCGTGCTGTGCGGCCGCTTAGGCTGAAGCTTCTTCGTGCCCGTTTTCTTGTAACGAACTGAACAGGATTTGAATGGAACACAGAATAAGTTCTTCAACTTCGGATGTTGCCACGCACGAGTATTTCTTCCATTTCCGAAGGTATTGTCGCTATTGTCATGTTTACCATGGTAACGATGCCATATTTTTTATTTCAAGTTTCGCCTTCTATATACGAGCACTTGACAAGTGCTGCCTTCTGGAGCCATTGATGAAAGGAGGTATTATTGTATTCCATGTTTTCAGAAAGGTGTCACTACCTACTTACGTAACCTGTTTATGAATTATAAATCGAAGCACCAAAATAAATACGCACAAGCTCACAACGGGAAGAAAATCTGTCAATTTTCCGCAAATCTGTCAATTTTTTTGGTGCTTGGATTTTCCGAACTCTCGCAGTATAATGTGTTTACGTATTTTCAAACTTATAAATCGTTTATCAGATTGAACACAAACTGGTTACGGATATTCCGAATCACACATTCCGCAATAAAGGTCCTATTAAACCTTTTTTTTTTTAATAATCCAACACGGCGCCTTAAAACTGCGCAAAAAAGCGCTTTATGGCAGTTAAGGCCAGATTTGAAAGAAATTTAGGAGGAATATTTTTTGAAATATGACTGAACGACATAATTTTACATCAGTGTGGATAAAATCCAAAATGGAGGACATGGTTTCTCTGCTAATGACGCTGTGAATGACTATGTATCCTCATTAGAAAAAAAGGCTCTTAATGTCATCAGTACCAGGATATAAACAGCATATTTTTAAGCGCTTATCAAGTTTAACACTGATCTGGTTAGCAGATTGAGAGAATAGACCTGGACAAGAAGACATACATACAAACAAACAGGAAGACAACCATGTAAACGTCTAGTAATAAAGCTGTATTGTTGGGGGGGCCCCCCCCGCCCGCCTGGCATTTGGTGGCAAGTCCCCTTTAAGTCCGAAAGGGAACGCAAATAGGTTTGCATCCGTATTTATTTAAGATCGGCCGGAGACACAGATGGCTTCCTTTACTAAACAGAACAGCTTGAACCCCAGAAAATAATTAGTTTGCAAAACTTTAAATGATTAAACTGTAATGGTCCAAACGTTCGTAACAACGGAGCCGGCGTTCTCTTTTTTCCTGTATTTACATGCAGTTGGCTTGTCATTTGCTTTTGTAGTACATACCGCCTTTTTGAAATTATGAGGATGTTGAACAAAAGATTTGTTGGCCTATTACTACTTAAAAATACAGTCTTTACTTTTTTTTAATAAGAAAAAAACTTGTTTTTTTTTTTTGTATATGGTTTATTTAGCTTTTTTCGGTGTGTGGCATATAATTTAATTCAACCTTTTACTTTACTTAATTTAATCGCAAATATTTCCCGATCCGATAAGCACCATTTTTACTGTTGAAATATTTCCCTCAACCTGACATTTTGTTACTCAGGAATACGACGCAGAGAAGAAGAAACTAATCGATAAACAAGGCGGATGAAATGTCCGGTCTCGCTTGCGTCATCGCCAAAACGATTAACCGATCACGTCATCTTCGTCGATGGAGACGGACAATGACAACCGGTGTCGATTATGCTGCTCTTCGATGGATTTGCGATATTTAATTTTCTGACGGTGAATCATCAAGTGTCGTGGTGCACAAGCGAGAGAGAGAGAGAGAGAGAGAGAGAGAGAGAGAGAGACAGCGAGAGACTTCACCACTTGCAGAAAATTACACGAACGAGAGCTAGAAGAGAAAGGGAAGTGACGTGTGTATGTATGCTGGTGGGCAAACGCTTTGGAACTCGCATCCAATTTTCCTTATAGGAATATACCTCCCAGCGCCATTTTTTTCGATCCTCCATATCAAGTACGGCGCCAAAGGTCTATATTTACTTACCGTTAGTCTTTCCCTTGCTAAAAATCCGTTTTAAAATGTGGCGTCTAGGAGATTTTCTGTTGAATATTACTAACTTTATTTACGTTCGTCCCGAACATATATGCTGCATCGCGCGCCTACAATGACCTTGAAGTTTTATCTGTGTGTGCGCAGTATTAATTGTAATCATTAACTAGTAATTACTATGAGATCAAAAATCTAGAAGGCTAATGCAGTAAAAATTAAAATTAAATATTCCAATAGATAGCCGAAGCAAAATTATAAGACACTAGTCTAGAAAATTATAAATTGTGATTTTAAAATACAAGAATCATTCCAGTTTGTGACGACACAATCAATGGGTTCACGGTGGCTGGCTGGCCTATTAGGCGCAATGCCAACTGAGACAGTAGCTACGTTTTTCGCTGCGAGGAACGAAGGTACCGTTTTAGTTGACCTATAGCTGTGGTAAATACGCGGATGTGATCGTCGCGTGGGTGTTGTGAGGCAGGCGGAAGGTCATAAGGCAGGCTGGATGTTTCTTTAAATTTATACTTTTAACTAGCTGAAACCGGTGTTGAATGCACGGTTTCCGTCACTTGTCAGGTACTGTAGCTGATGCGTGTGTGCATGCTCGACCGAATTTAGTTTCTTAAAATTTTGGCGCACCCTGGCTAATAACGTCGATTTTCGTTTGCTTCGCGCACTCAATCAGCGCATCCCGTGACTCACATTCCCTTACCCCACCGGTAATACTCTCCCTCTTCCCTTTATATGTTCACTTCTATTATATATATATATGCTTCCATGTTGATGTTCGCGGAAATATCTACCATCATCTACCATCTTTCCGGTCGACAAAATAAAATAAAATGCTGTAATGTTTTTTCTATAACGGTTAACCTTACTTATGAGCCCTGTGTGTTAATTAATAAGTACCAGCAGATTATCAGTGCAGTATCCTGTCTTTCGTAAAGCCGTTTAAGGGTGGCGATCCACTTTTCGCTTGAAAGAGGAGTGCGCTATACCTTTGGTGTTTTGAAAGAAATCCTGAACTCGTGGTTGAGTTTTACAGTTATACACAGACGGCAAAGTGTCACTGACTTCCTCAAAAGTTCGGAAGCAACTACTTTAACCGATGCCGATCCCAGTTTCTTCTAATGATAACTTCTGTTATATTCTTCCATATTCACGGTCACGCTGGCGGAAATAAATGAGGCGCTAGGCGGTCGCGAAGCTGCCCCTTCGAGAAGCATGCTGTCCTGAAATGCTTCCCCTAACGTTTCTCTCCTACCAGATGTGCAGTGCCGTTGGTTCTTACTCAACTCTTAAAAGTAGTGCTTAAAATACAGTTTTGATTTGTACGATCTTATTACGGAGATTCAGAGAAAGCAGGAAGTCGTTTATCTTTTTCCAGCTGCGAGCCAAAAAAAAAAAACTTTCTCTATGGAAAGTTGAGTTTTGATTGGAATTACTGAGCCCAAGTAGCAACCTAATAACCTGTAAGTAATCAGTGGTAGTATCCAGCAATTGGGCACCGAATTTTTCCAACAATCGTTGCCGGTCGACAAAATAAAATAAAATGCTGTAATGTTTCTCCTTCCATAACGGTTAACCTGTCTTATGGGCCCTGTGTGTTAATTTAATAAGTACCAGCAGATTATCAGTGCAGTCCCCTCGAGCCCTCGAGCCGTGTCTTTCGTCGAGCCGTTTAAGGGTGGCGATCCACTTCCCGCTTGAAAGAGGAGTGCGCGACCTTTGGTGTTTTCAAAGACGGAAATCCTGAACTCGTGGTTGAGTTTTACAGTTATACATAGACAAAGTGTCACTGACTTCCTCAAAAGTTCGGAAGCAACTACTTTAACCGATGCCGATCCCAGTTTATGCCACCCAATCTCGTTAGAAATGTATGTAGGAACTGGACAATCATAACATTCTGATGACTCGTCTAGTTTGGAAGTTAAAAATGAAATGAACTCCAGATTAAAAACCTCCTTGTATGTATGTCTGTGATCTCTAGGTCACCACTGAGAAAGATTGAACAGTTACTTAGCTCGGTTGGAGCCTGTAGCCAGTACTCGCCCCGGTAGCTGAGTGGTTAGAGCGCCCGGCTAGTAAATGGGAAGTTCTGGGTTCGAGTCCCAGTCGGGGCAGTTGTTTTTTCTTTCTTTCTCAGACTGTAGTGTATTGTGTTTCCTCACAAGGCCAGTCTTTAATGCAGACTGCTTGCTTCGTTTACTCTTTATCTTGTGATTTTCTTTCTTTAACCACTCTTACAATCCTATCACTGCCCAAGAGCCAGTCTATACTGCTATTTTAATTTGCTAACTGCATCTCGATCCTCAAATTTGGACCATGTCATGTCTCCCTGAGTGGTACGCTATTGGAGGACTTTATTCCCTCCT
Organism: Lithobius niger; assembly: GCA_023313725.1. Classification (NCBI taxonomy): domain Eukaryota; kingdom Metazoa; phylum Arthropoda; class Chilopoda; order Lithobiomorpha; family Lithobiidae; genus Lithobius; species Lithobius niger. Next base: position 27,845 of record JAHWFP010167703.1, on the reverse strand, counting down.
ATAGAAAACGGCCCAGCTCGTTTTGAATTAAGTCCAATTATGAAAGAAAACTACTTAATTATTTTATTCCTATAGTTTACGGCAGAAAATGTAATACTTTTCCACGACGTTCGACCAATAAGATATTATTATGACTTCTGTATAAGGCCACTTGTTTAACCGATGAGCCACGCAATTTACCGGCTAAAACATTGGCTTTATGTTTTTTTTACACAAAGTGTTGCTAGATTCTGAGGCAACCCGAAGATACACATTGCGAGCACTCTGCAGTTTCTAAGGACCCATGCTTCCAGTCCTAAGGACCATCATCGTTTAACTTCATTATAGGCCTATATACGTGTTTTCTCTGGGCTGAACTTTAAATTCCGGTCTAAATTAACAGACAGTGCTACGTTTAATACGATTTTGGAATTCCGCAGGTGAATCTTCAATTAAATGTGATTCATCATCAAGCAATAAACCAGGAAGCCTCTCGTAGAAAACATACCCCACTCCACTCTGTTACAGTCTGTTACACCCCACTCTGTGTCTGTAACAAAGTTCACTTAACACTAAGCTAAAGATTTTATAGGTGCCAGGCAACAACCTTGTTTTATCCCTACACCAGATTCAATCCTATCGGTTTTCTACTGACCCAAGTACTATTTTAACCTTCCGCCTTGATACAGGTTCTTAAGAATTCTGATGAATTTCTTATCACATTTTACATTTGCTAAGGTCTGCCAAATATAGCAACTCTGCTTAGCTATCACAATCCTTTTTAATGTCCAGGAAAACTAGGCCATACCATATAATCGTTTACCTGTCTTATTAGCCCTGTGTGCTAATCCAATAAGTACAGACCGATTATCGGTGCACCTCCTGTCCTCCTAAAGCCATTCTGCAGTTAGCCTAACAGGTTATTATTTTCTCCTTCCTTTGTTTAACGTAGAATGCAAGACTGCAGAGAAGAGTTTACGTACATTGCTAATAATGCAAATTGTTCTGTAGTTCTTAACACAAACCTTTGGTTTCCCGTGTCCCTTATCAATAAGGGTTACCCTGGAGGTTTTCCGTGCATCGGGGATTGCTTCCTTATCAAAGATAGTCGTAAAGGAAGCAAACACTGTGCAGTAAGACTGGCTTTGCGACTATAGAGCAGTGACACGACGTAATATTATTGTATATAACTGTATGCTGAGCCTTAATGGGTTAGCTGCAAGGGGCACTGCAGAGAGAAACAGAAGGGCGTCATACTGAAGCTGATGCTGTGAAGAGTGATTTCTTAGACCTAAAAAACGCGATTTGTGTTGTTGGAGAAAACAACGTTATTTTAAGCCTAAGAAATCCGCTCTTCCGTTGTTTTCCCCTCCATTTTTATGTAGTGCACCTTGTAGTTATGCCTTCCAAAACCCATACTGGTGCCAATCTGGTGCCAATATGGCTACAGGCTCTAGTCGAGCTTAGTAACTGATAAGTCTGTCTCCGTGGCGACCTAAAGGTTGCAACCATAATCAAAGAGGTAAAGCAACTGCCTCTTGGCCTCCAAACTATAGAAATAATGCAAGCAACAAATAAAGAATAAATCATGATAAAAAGGGTAGACGAAGCAAACAATCTGCCATTAAAGACCCATTTTGTGAAAATACATGATACACTGATCTGAGAAAGAAAGAAAAGACAACTGCTCCGGCTGGCACTCGAGGACTTCTCGCTGCCTATATGCCGGGTCGTCTGGAACCCCTGGCCAGGACTGGCCCGGTAGCGCAGTAATTAAATTGCCAGGCCTCGTCAGCAGAAAGTCGTGAGTTCACGGAAGTCCAAAAGTGCCCTTAAAAATATTACATTATAAACCAAAGTCTCGTGCAGAAATGAAGCAACCGCAACGACGACCCGCGGAAGGGGAACAATGAAAATGTGCGAGTGTGTCAATTCTTTGGCATGAAGTTGAAACTGGGACGTTGTTGCTCCGCGCGGTCATCGCAAAGGCATGTCTTAAATGACGTCATGTACGAAGGACAGTTATTTTTCGCACGCTATTGGGAGTGGAGAAGGACCTGAACGGGGAATGCACGTTCGTGGGGCACTGCTTATGTTAAGCCACTATTTGATTAACGGAAAGGGGGAGTGTTACACAAAGAAAAATGTACTATTGCAGTGAACGATCAGGCAGCACCGAGCAAATATTGGGAAACAACCACGGGTCAAACAAATCCCCGGGCGAAGCTGGGTACGATGCTAGTTACATAATAAAAAAATAAAAAACAATAACAATAACAATAAACGATGGCCGTTTATTATTTTTTTAGAGTGCAAGTCTTTTAGACTGTTGGATGAAAAGTTTTGCGAATAACCAGTTTTGATAGTGCAACAACCTGGTCGCCAGATCAACAATTTTTTTTAATAATACAAATAAACGAATAAATAACTAAAAGGGAATGTATAGGATAACGAATGTCGGACCCATTTCCGGCTGCCCCCCCCCCCAACAAAACCACACTCAAGACCCAACTGTAAGAGGAAAGTCTGGTAAAAGTTAACAAGTAAGGTATTTAGATTGCAGTTTAAAAATTCTGAACGATGGCTTTTTAAACGTTACAAAGGCATTAAAATTCCTGAAAATGAATTGTTTTACAAGGCGCTGAATGGCTCCTTAGGGCGCGTTTACGCAACGAAACCTTCTCGCTCGCCAAACGCTATTTGCTAATCGACCGTTATTGACAATTAGTTTCCCGTTTCTACGAAATGAATGCGGTAATAGACACAGGGATAAAAAAGAAAGGTGCAACATCGTAATTCTAAACATTGCTGCAACAATGTTGTCGTTTCATGTTATTTCCAAAATTTGCTATTCTTGTTCAAAAAACAGCTTCTGACAGTGATCACACGACGATTATAAACAGCTGCTCTAAGCGAGAATTCAAAGTCCAACATGGCGTCCATTTCGGGGTTATCGAGTCGAAGCCCAAACCATCGAATGCCGGCATTCAAAAATCAGTCCGTCATCTTATACCTCAGTAAAAATTGTGTTCTTCTTGACATAAATCGACGAAGTCGTGTTCTGCGCATCGTACGTCGCGTGTCGCGAGGCACGAGGACCTGCGCTCGCGTTGTAGCTATGGTTACTAAGTATAGACAACTCGAAAGCCGCATTCTCCGGTAAAGGCGAGAAAAGCAGCCAGCAGATTTAGTATTGACCAAAAATGAGCGAGAAAATTACGTTGCGTAAACCCGCCCTTATGGCGCGTTTACGCAACGACTCGCCTTTGCATTCTCGCAGCTAGAACTCAATCGCGATGGCAAAGGTGTTGTTGCCATGGTAACAACGCTACCTGGATTAGCTAAATCCGACATCGTTTGAGTAAATACTTGCAGCCTTATAATCCGTGCCAATAATATAAAGAATTCCTCATGACGAAACAATTTTCCCAAACGCTTCTAAACTCTTGTTATTTGCTGTTTTCGTTGCGAGGCGGAAGACATAAAACCACCGCCATGTTGGAATTTCAGATGATTTCTAGCTTCTAGCTGTGAGAATGTAAAAGCGAGTGGTTGCGTAAACGTGCCCTTAGACCCCTTTGCTGAATTTCGTACATCCCATTTTGATTTCCAATTTCCTTAACCCCCCCCCCCTCCCCAAGCAAACTTTCTGGATGCACCACTAGCACCCCCACTTAAGCCCACAATATTTAAAACTTGCCTCAAGTTTCACATTTTTGTTTTTATGGTCTAACACTTCTAGTTTGAAGAAATTAGTGTGACTTAGAGTGTAACATGTAATTAACGCGTAGTAACTCAACATTGAGATCAACGTTGAGAACTTGGTTTCCAGCCAGAGAACCACTTCGGCATCCCACCCCTGACACATACCCAAACTTACTGATCTAAATGACTTAATGAACCTGTTATACTTTGTTCCACATTATGCTTTCAGAAAACTGACTGTATGACGCCACGTTTTCTTCCACTACGAGTGTAAAAAATCCGTGAAAACCCCATTCGTAAACTCTAATAGTAACTCTGTTGAGTGTACAAATATGTTATCCACATGTTTTTGCACTTTTAGTGCAAGGAAACGAGTCGTCATCCGGTCAGTTTTATGAAAACATAATGTGGAACAAACTATAGTAAGGTCCAATGCCACAACTAAGGGGGGGGGGGGGGTTGCATAGGGTACAAGGCACCCTGGCCCAGGAGGCAAGGGGCGTCCTAAATTCAACGCAGGAGCCTAAATTTGTAAAATAAAACTACTGTAAAATCGGCCACAACCTGGCACCTAATATACTGTTTACTCCTTTGGGGCCCTGCATTTTACCCTGCAATTTGCATTTTTATAATACAGTCCTTCGTTAAGCGTTAATGCATACAATTATTCTGATTCACATTCCGAGATTTTCTTCACCGAAAAACTCTCTCATGAAAAACATTCCCGAACACTTTTCACGAACCTCTGCCGCAAGCGAAGGCTGTTAGGGCTCCCGACTCGAAATCTGTAGAGGATTCTCCAGTCCTTCTATACCAACGGAATGTGCGTTATCAGAGCATTGGTCCCCCTCTCTCGTCTCTACTTCATCTTGCCCGGGTTTGGTAGGGGTTGACAGGCAGCAATTAGTGCGGGCGTGGGTGGGCTGAGACCTCGTAGGTCGTGGTCCCGTTGGGTTTCGTAGCCTCCCTATTGGACAATGGCCGCGCTGTCACAACTGGGTGACATAATCACCGCTTGGACAAAGCAGCGTTGACAGCTGTCCGGGGGTGTCCGGTGTCCCCTTCAATTAGGCAGAACAATGCGTCAAGTCGACAATAGACCGCGGTGTAACGAGGGATGTCCTTACCCCGCCCCCTATTTCCTCCCCTTCGGTCCCTCCTCTCTCTCGCTCACCCCCGATCCTCACTCCCTAGTCTCTTCCTTCAAGCACCGGACCTTGTTAGTGTTCCCTGTAGTAGTCTTCTTCCTGTGGCTCTAATTGTGTACGCGTCTCCTCGCTGTCACCGACATGGCCGCGCCGTGACACGCAGCGCCCAAGGTGTCGGGTTCGAGGAACAAAAGACACAGTCTCGCTCCACAAAACGGAACTTCCGGTGCAAAGAGGAAAGGGAGAAGCGTTGAGATACGGGGGAAACGAAACGCCTTTTCAAGCACTGGTCGCCACGTGGCGTGTGCAGGCTGCAATTATTATTTCTGTACTGTGTGATGGAATTAGAAAATCTTGTCATGTTGGGGGGAAAAAACTTATATGGGGTAACAAAGTGATTTCGTTTGCTCATTTTTATCCAATTGCAAGTCAAATGCAGCTGTTATACCTAATGGGCAATTTGGTGCTGAGTTCGGGCGAGATCGACTGATAGAAAAACGAATTCACAAAAGTGAAATAGTGATAAAAATGCGAACGGTGAGATGGGCTCAAACATGTCATGCTGACTTCACATATGTTTGATTAAACTGAAGAAAGGGAAAATCACGACGCCCGTGTATTATTTCGTGAATCCGTTAAGCCCTCTCCAGACAGAAGCAAATTTCGTGCGAAGCGATGCGTTACTACGCACGGACAAGGTCAAAATTTCTGCAATTGGATGGTTGGTGTTGCGTTTTAGGACCAATATTGAAGTCTTTTTAACGCCATACTGCGTCACCGTGCAGCTGCGAGCAGCCAGTCTGGTTAGGGCTTTAGGCCTACGCCGTAGGTTGCAAAGTCTGTGGCGGCCCGATGAGACATAATATACCGTGTCTGGTGGTTAGGTGAGTGCAAAGATAGATTTTTTTAAACTTCTGCCAAGTGACTAGCAGAACTACGTAGTGAAATTGAAGGACTAACTTCAACTAACTTCAAAATCGAAATGCAAAATCGAAATGCGACCAAAACAACAGCCCAGTGGTTAAGCATTGGACTGTGAATCAAGAGAACACACGATCGAATCTCGCAACTGTTCTAAATACTTTTGGGTGACGGGGCAGGGAGTCAAGGGATTAATGCCCTATCCTCTCAAGACGCTGTGCACAGACAGACAGTACGTACACAACACTAATCACCAGCCCAGCTAATCAACGAATTGCGTACTGGCAATAGCCTTCACAAACTGTTTCCAGAATATGAATCATTGCCGGACGAACAGTATGGTGCCAGTGCAATATTCATGTGGAGGCTGAGCCGGTACATAGTGATATGTACTAAAGCTATACCTACGTTACTCCTCGTCTGATGAGTTCCACTTGCTTGTAATAATAACAGGGGTCATTTTTTATTCTCGTAAATAAAAAAAAAACAATCACTAAAATATATGTCGCGCACAGCATTTTGCACAATAAAAAGAAAGAATTTGAGATTTACCAATTTTAGTACCATTTCTTGCTACCAGATGCCATTGTTAGCAAAGCGTGTCAACCTAACTGCCGTTTAAATAATTCGTGCATTTTCGACTGTCTCTGACGAATGGTAAACCCCACTAGTTCATAAAAACAACAACATTGCATTAATAATCGACCTGATTAGGCCTTGTTCACTAGTTAAAATGCCAAACATGACAACAACACACTAACCTCCTGGACAACAGAGTCGGCGAGAGCATCAGAGTGACGACATGTTGTCTGAATTAGTTTATTCTAATCCGGAAGTTTAATGGGCATACTCATTATTGTATTCTGTTTGTCCTGTTCTTAGGTGAACAAGACCTAAATGGTATCAGGCCGAAAATTGACACTACGTCAAATGAAATTACGTTAAAATAGGTGGTTCTTAAAAAGAAATTTTTCACTTTTATGAATTTTTAAGGTCTCCCCTTCCCCAAGCTCTTCCTTTATGGTCATAAACAAAACACTAGAAATCTCAAGAAGATATTTAATATTTAAAGGTAGCTCAAAGGGATTGAAATTTCACATGTTAGTATATTGACAATATACGGGTTGCGGAATAGGAAATCAATGAAAGTCAATTATGTACCATGATTAATTGATTATGTTTTATTGACGTTATATGTTAATTAACGAAGCTTAAGACAACTTGATTATTGAGCAATGAGGGCTAACGTTAAACTTGAATTACAAAATATTTGGAGCGCCAATGCCAATCAGAGTTCGCTTTCGGCGTTCTGGGGTTCACCCTTCGATGATCCTGTACAACTTGCAACAAAAACTGAAGCTGTGGTTCATTTGCTGTCAGCGGACCACTTATTCTTGAATAAGTGCAGCTCCCCTATCGGCGTGATTGTTAACTTCATTCATTTCACACACTGTTTCTAAACCATTGCGAAAGTCCTCCCGATCGCCCCACGTATCTGGATCACATTGAAGAAACCCATCTGAAATACTCATTGATTTAACCAGGGACGTAAAGGTTTGGATTAGGGAGAGCAGCAACTACAAGCTATCGCGTTCCTTCCAGCCCTTTCTAGGTCAGTGCCGTGTTGTATCCCAACATGCCTAGCGGCAGAGAACATCAGAGCATACGCAAGGGTGGTTGTTCGTGCCGGCCATATTGAAATCCTCGCTTCGTTTTACGCAGGCAAGTAACGCACAACGTTCAATTGATTTATTAACTAACAACAGCATGCCACGTGATTCGAATACTAGAATACATTAAAAAAAAACAGTAATAAAATGCTGGGTGCCTGTGCTGAACCTCGTAATCGTCTGTATAAATTTAAACTTGACTGTAACTTCTCGATGCTTCCACTGTATTAGGCGCGATTCTCATTCCAGCAGGTGGGAAGGTAGGGGAAGCCCCAGGAAGAACAAAGATGGAGGACGATAACCACGATGGATGACGTCAATCGCATCTCAGGCGGCTTGCCTTTGTGCCGAGAGCTGGCTCTGCAACCGCAGCAGCTGCTGGTCCCCCTAACCCAAACCTCTACGTCCCTGATTTAACACAGCGCTATAATCCTTCGTTACGAAATTCTCTAACTTCTCTTGTAATGATTAAAGGTCCGTGGATATTCGTTTTGGGGCATCTTTATTTCCATTCACTTCCTGCATGGCCTTCAACATACGCCACTTTGTTACAACAGCGGGCGTGATGCCCGCTTTGGCATCACGATCAAAAACAGCCAGTCCAATCAGGTCCCGAGAGAGATACCGTAGATGACTGGCCAAGTTCTTAGATCTTGCTTCTAAAATACCTTTGTGGACATTTGAGAAGTCAATGATCGTTTTTAGCAGTGTAAAGTCACTGTGTGGTGCAGCAGCTACTGCAGGAGATGTGATCCAAGTCTTGAGATACACTCGAACAGCAAATATACAAATGTGTCTTAATCCCTTCGTTTCACGATAGGTGACATGAAATTGGAATTGGAACAGCCATATGTTTGGAGAGTAGAGCACCTTAGCCATCCATCATGCATGTTGCGTCGCTCCAGGAGCGGTAAACGAATTCCTCCGACTGAGGTCTCCCCAAGTAAGGTTACAGCTAGTTCTAGGAATTCTCGATAGTTGTTTCTTAATGCTGTCATTATGTTGTTTATTGGCAAACTCAAGAATGCTTTTCTTGACATCTAGTAAAGCACTGGTAACATCCTTTCACTCCCAGTCTGGAACTTGGTCTTGTCAATAGTTGCCCAATTTTTATGAAAGTGCTTGAAAAATGAGGATGTCTGGGCGTGAAGGTGGTCCCATTCAGACAGCAAAGACACGCTAAAACACACGTTTCCTGTCCAACTTTTCTTCAAAAACGGTGGAAGCACCAGCACACCTTCCAGTCTTCGAACTTGTTGTGTCAAATCACGTTGTATGAAAATTAGCCCCAATTCCCCAGTCTTGAAAAGCATTATAAACTGCTCTTGCTTGGGAGTCTCCTGTACGGACCAGATGAAAGTTTAGCAACACAAAGTAATAATGAAACTCTTTTTCCAGGAACCAATACTGGAAGCTGGTCAACTGTTTCGTTTCCTGTTAAATCACGTATCAGTTTTCCATCCCAATGGACAACCAGAGGGACATCTGAATTCATCCTTCAGCCTTGCATCTTTTTGAGCATGATAATACATTCTTTGTCAACTGTTAAAACTTCGATTCAGGGCAAGGCTTGTTGTATTGCGGCACCAAGCTCTAATTCACAGTTTCTGATTTGACAAATGCAGCTTTACGATCTGAAACTTTCGACCTAAGGCTGATGGTAATTCTGGTGGCATACTGGCCTGCCGCCCTGTTTTACGTGCAGAGGAAGTTAGTGTTATTGTGCTGCTTGTGCCACCGGTTGCTTCTGGTACCATTTCCTCATCATCAACACTTTCTGACTGAGCAACTGGCTGAGACTAGAATGGCTGCAGTTGTTTTCTCTGTTTCCCGAGAATCTTGCAGGAGGCGACGCCTCTTAGCTTCAGCCTCCTTCCTACTAAGGGCTACCCATTTTTCCTTTGCTGCAAGCACCTTGTCCAAACCAGCCATTGTTCCTCTACGTCCCTTCTCCCACTGTGCGAATAAGAAGTCCCTATTTTCAGCAACATTCATCATAGTGACGTCATTGGCGTGTGAAATATCAAAAAGATCAGCCAATTTAGAAGAAAAGGCATTCTCCCTAACCTTTGGTGTTTTGGACTGCCGTCCCTTGTTCTTCTTTAACAGACGCCACTTTTCGAGTTTAGTGTGGCAGTTCTGAGGATCCTGTATTAGTAGCTTTGCTTTGTCCCAAAACTTTGCAACTTCTGTCACAAAAGATTCTTGTATCGTTGCTTTAAATTCTATATGATGGTGGCTAAACAGACCCAATGCCACGTGCAGAGAAGGCAATCCGTTTTCTATCATATCGCTGATACAACCCCCAAGAAGGTAGATTTGAGTTATAGTTCTTGTGCTTCTTGTAGCCATCTTTAGATCACAACATGAAGCTTGGAAATAGTGGGAATATTGTTTCATATTGTCTCTTTAGTATTTCTTTTCTTTCGTCGTGTGTTCTAGTCTGGTAGCTATCACGGAAAAGAGACACAGGTGAAGGCAAACAAGAAGCTTCCTAACCAAGTCTGTATGTAATGTTCTATTCCAGTGACCATTTGACCAGAATAAATATTATTATCTAGGATGGCATAAGGGCAATCAATTGTATAAAACACTAATAATGTATAAAATAGGTAGGCTAAATAATAAGCAGACATCCAATTATACTGGGCCTTTAATCGACACTCCGGTGTACACAATATTGACCTCACAATATGGACAATTAAATCAATGACAGATTGTTATAATTTGATTGTATTGATTACAATTATCGGCAATGAGTCGAACGAATGGCATTACGGATTAAGTCGAGCGGTAAACCTAATCATTATTATATTCTCTAAATTAAATTAAGGAATCTCGGATTAATCTAGTAGCGTACGGATCGGTACTAGTTAAGTATAAACAATTATAGCTATTGCTAATGAGTCAGAATACTTAGCTCTATTATAGAAGCTTGAGTGCGGCCATCGGCCCACGGCTCGGCTAGGCGGCTAGGCGGCGAAGCCTCGTCACCAACTCGGCACGGCTATCGGCCTGGCGTACTTCTGAATCGGGGCCTTCGGAATTTGACTGGCGTGAACTAGTTAACAACTGTTGAGCTGCTGATGATCGAATGATATCACGCATTCCGAGGTTCGGTTTAAATACTGTAGCGTTATCGGCCATGATCGATCCATTGTAATATTGATTTATTATTGAAATGCTAAATATAGTAACATTTGGACAGCTTGGGTCCTTATCGCCAAATGAAACCTCTACGCATGTCAATCATTCCATTGTTGCTTTCGGGTTCATTAATTGTTCCCGTATGCGGCTCTTTGAAGGTATATGCCGCCATCCCGTGTGGGAGGGATTTATTGTTATTCCACGAAGTGATCGATCACGACCGACGATCTTTTCGTAATCTAGACACATTAGGCAACAAACATTACAACAAACATCACATCACATCAATTGTCGAGGTTGTAAACCATTGTAGCGCGACGCCATTGCGTCAGTGTCGTATATCTTGAAGCATAGTTGGGCACATTTCAGGTACTTGGGCTGCAGTTCAAAAGCTTAAATTGTGTTGAAATCGAGAGCAATGACCCACCTGACAAAAATTAACTCGTGTTTGAATGCCAGCTATGCTACTTTCAATGCAAAATATGCCCCTCAATAACGTTGAAAATGTGTTACTACCTAGCTAGCTAGTCCGCTCATCCCCATGTTAAATCCCATAGGGTGATTATTCATCGATTCCGAGATGACGGGAAGGCTTCCAGCTATGAAATTGGACGAATGGGTGCACTGCAATACGAACTGCGTACCTTTTATGGTTTGAAGCCTGGGGGCGTAACAGGGATGGCGTGGGAGGGCGCGTAACTACAAAATATTGTTATAACCATTGTTAGTATTGTCGGCATCGTCTCTCATTGGACGGCCAAAGTTCCGACAATGGGAACGTGTTTACTGATTTGATTTGATTTATTCATATGAGAGCACTACATGGGCTTAACCCCTTACGCTCTACTCTACGTGCTAACTAACTTACTAACTAACAAAAGTCCATAGCTTGCTCCTCAAACTGACGTACGTGCCTAGACACACACTAGTGTATCACAATAAATCTAAACAACGTTGTAAAGAAATTGCATTCACGTCCAATTCACGAAAAATAAACCAAGTATAAAAACAAAGCAAAATAAACAAAGCCAAAAACTGGTAAGGAGGCCACCAAGTTGAGAGTGGTCCTGTCCTTCAAAGGAGTAATATCAACACACCAAAACTATAACTAAATAAAACAAATTACAACAAAATTAAAACCAAAGCAAAACCCAATAAAGAGGTGACTAAGTTGAGAATGGTTCGGCCTATAGGCAAAAGGTAGTAGCAAATTGTTGAAAACCAATTTCTTGTTGACGTGGCACTTTATTACACATCTGCACGGTAGTGGAGTTGAGTCAATACACAATTAAAAAAAAGGAGTGATATCATATCAAAAACCAAAACTGGTGAAAGGTGCCGCCAAGTTCCGAATGGTTCGGCCCTTGAAAGGAGTGATATCAACACACCAAAACATTCGCCAACTTAATCGCACTGAATAATACTTTGGACGTTAAATTAAAACTTGAACATTGCTACCGAAAGTACTAGCAATGTTCTAGTTTTCATTTAACCTTCGAATTATTATGCGGTGCGATTAACTTGGCGAATGTTTTGGTGTGTTGATATCACTCCTTTCAAGGGCCGAACCATTCGGAACTTGGCGGCCCCTTTTACCAGTTTTAGTTTTTGATATGATTAAATCTACTTCTAGAAAGTCATTTAGGTTCTACGAAACTGTCGTAAATAATGTCAGCTGGTAATGCCATCCTTTAAACTCTAACAATTGGTGTAATTACACTTGTTCAGTCTCAAATGATCTTGCCGCCTCGCAGTCGTCTTTTGAAGAAGGACTCCCAATTATATTTGTTATCTGGAGTCGTTTTGATCTATCCGAATAAATACTCGGCTCATGCATTTAATAAATGTATGATATTATGCAATTATGCATCCAATTAATTAATTGTATTGTTTCTGTTATGAATATTAATTAAGCCATTAATTATTCCCTTACATGTATACTCGCAACAGACACAGAGCACAATGGAGCCAAAAATGCTGGTAGTTCACACCGTTGGCTCCATTGTTTGTATTTAACTCTACAAAGGCAAAGGTAGTTAAACAAAAAAATATGCAATAATTCAAGCTGAAATAGGGGATGATGATGCTAAATGTGGTAATCGCCTGTACTACACTTGGGATTTCATCTCGTTTAAACAAACAAACAAACAACCAGCAACTGTTGCTTCACCGTTCCTCTTCTCTCAGTATATGTTCTGGTCTGGTAAATATCACAAAAAGAATAGGCAGATGCAGGCTTACGCAGATGCAGGCAAATAATAACTAAGGCAAAGATGAAGCTTCCTAACCAAGCCTGTACTTGTAACAAACACAGAGCAAGACTGCCAAAAATCTTGTCAGTTTACAGAGTGCTCAGGGTGTTTCAGGGTGTTCAGCTGAACATGGGTCCTGGTTATGAGGCCTGGCACAGTACAGAATCAGAATTCAGAATTGCAGATGAAGTTAAACGAAAAAGCCATAAATCCACAAAAAGCAAATAAGCAATGAGCAATGATCATGCAAATGTTATTATTGTACATGTATTTTATTAGATCGTGACATGCGTCAGTGGTCATCCTTCATTTGACCTTGTGTTTGGACCTCTCTAGGTAGCTTTTTGGACCGTTTTAAAATTTTAATTATTGTACATGTTTTTATTAGATCCAGTCATAAGTCAGTGATCATCCTCCATTTGAGCCTGTATGTACCGTTTGATTTTCTCTTGTCAATAAATATATTATTATTATTATTATTATGCATTGAGGATTTTTAATTATTTTTCACATTTTCTAGAATCGTTATTCTATTGGGTGGGGACTAGGGAGGTGGATACTGGGGAAGGGGTGGGGGGCTTTTGGGTAACTTGTACAGTACACGGGTCCGAGGTGTATTGGTTCCGCCACTGGCAGTTCACAATGTTGGCTCAATTGCTCTCATTTAGCTCTACGAAGGTAAAAGTATAGTTAGACTAAAATGCACAATAAAAAAGTAAATAGTAGGCCACTGAAATTGGTAATTCTCAAATTCTTTCCTCTTATTGTATAAAATGCTGTTGGAACGGAGTTTAATTGTTCCTTTTGCATTTATGAGCGTTAAAAAAAGCTTAAACCAAGCTTTCATTTGTATCATTATGCTTCAACATTCTACCTACGTTCTATTTTAGTGGAGCAGAAACACTAGTGTATTGAAACCCAGTGAATGCAATGGAAAAATGTAACTATACTAATAATGATTAATCTTTTTTATTTGGCGTTCTGATCAGTTGCAAGTTGCAACTAAAGGTAGACTTTCAGCACGTTACTTGATGGTCGTGGTGTTCATATGATCTGACCTCGGTCATTCTCTGGCACTAGAAGGCCCTGGAAGTTCATAGCTAAGTTGTCACGCTCTATGCTGAGACGTCTCGAAAACCAAAGCAATGAGCTGAGCGCCACACACCGGATACGACATTGTCGCGAGACGTCTTTAGGCGTCTCACGACAGCAACGCGAAGCTCCTTCTATTTGCACACGTACACATTAGGCATTTGCCTCGCAACGTCTTGTCGCGAGACAACTGTCTAAGGGTGGCCACACAACAAAGTCGACAAAACGTCGTTGGAAGACGAAACATCACGAGACGTCGTATCTGGTGGGGAGACCCCGTCACCCGAAACTAGAAGGAGCTTCGGCTTTGTTGTCGTGAGTGGCGCTTGATCATCCGGTGTGTGGCGCTTGATCATTCCTACGGTTTTAGAGACGTCTGCAGCATTCTGAGACAGGTTTCGACAAAATGTCCTGTCGTGCGACGTTTTGTCGACTTCAGTGTGCGGCCACCCTTATTTGGTGTGCGAACAGCCTAAGAGTGTTTTTGTTTACGTAGTACCAGAAACAAACTAAATATTACATCTGTATATACAGCATGCGCCCACCTCGCGCAACGTCAGGTCAACAGCCCCAACCAGGACTGTCCCCGCCAGGACTGCCGGCCAGGGTAGCGCGAGAGGCTACCATGATCCTTCAGCGGCTATGGGAACTATTCTGGCCAATTCTGGACAATCTTTCGCACCCTACCATGATCGGAGGTTTCCCGGATCGAATCCCCGGGTTGGCACCTCCCTTTACCAGATATTTCTTCTTCTCTAAAAGTCTGGTAATGTTCAAAATTTGAGCCGGTTCAGCCTTACAAGCATTAAGTTGCTTCGGCTGACTTAAGGCTCAAAGAAATTAATTTAAAAAAAAAACAAAAAAACTAAATGCTATCGACAAATGTACGATGGGTGTTGTTTAATTAACTGTTAGGCTGGCCGCACACCAAATATGATATTTGTCTGACGACAAGATGTTTCGAGACAATATACTTGGCGAGATGTTGCTGGTGGAGAGAGCAGAAACGTTTTGTGGCGTAGCAAGCATTCTTAGGGTGGTCGCACACCAAATTAGACGTTTAGTTGCTCCACAAAACATTTTGTCGTAACCTGTCTCACCGTGTTGCAGACGTCTCAACAACCATAGCAATGAGTTGAGCGCCACACACCGGATGAGACACTGTCGTGAGACGTATTCAGGCGTCTCGCGACAACAAAACTATGCTCCTTCTAGTTAGGGCTGGTGGAGTCTCCCCACCAGAAGCGACGTTTTGACCTAATCTGGTGTGCGGCACCCTTAGAGTTAAAAGCTCATATTCTGAAACTCACCCTAAGGTCGAAAGCAATCCTCCAAATTCATCCCCATCCACAACTAGACTCTTTACTAACACTGAATAACCGAGCTACATATTGTGGTTCTGGTGGGGGCGTAGCACAAACTAATACGGAACCCACTTCAAGCTTTCCCCAATAACCTTCAAGTGCGTCTCCGAATAACGGACTCGATCCACTACACAGCAACAGCCAAATTTCTCTTTTTACTTTTTTTTTCTTCTTCTGTCAACAAGCCAATACAGTTGACGAATTAAATCATGGTAATTTTTCATGAGGTCTTCCGTACCCTTCACACACATTATTCATCTAATAATTTGTTCATTTCATAAAACGGATGAACGACGCAGAAGAGCCAACAACTCGTGCCACGCGATGAAGAATCAATAATTTTAAATCAATTAACCCGCCTTCGCGAACTGCTGCTGTATTAGGCAGCATCGAATACAGATTGAAATGGTGGAAACTTGAAATGGCATGAAGGCATTGCCACATCCGTCATCAGTTGCACTTCCTGTTGATTTCTCACGTCGGATATTGAAAATCTTGTTTCATATTTTCTTTCAAATTGACCTAGGCTGTTTCCAATCTGAGCATGATTAAGTTAAAAGTTAAACAAGTAGGTATAATTATGTAAGATCGTATAACACAGTATATGTTTCGGCATACATACATTGTAATAAACAGGGCGGAAAGCCAAATCGTCTCGATTAGTGAGTAATAAATACAGATGGAAACCTATTTCCATGCTTTTTGGACTTAGTGCCTGAGCGGGAATTATACCCTCAACCTTTGGGACCAATTTTGGTCTAAACGGTCGAGGGTTCAATTCCAGCTCAGGCAATGTAATGTAACATTTAAGTCCAAAAGTGACGAAAACCTAGCTAAGTGGGAGAGAGGTCTAGACTGAGTTTGGAATTTTAGGGTTCACTTACGTTTGAGCTATAGGTTTGGGACTGAAAGAAAACAGCCTACTTCGGACTTACCAAGGAAGCTACCTAATAAAGGCTTAAGTAGCCAAAATTTGCATTAGTAGCAGAACTAGCAGGGGTCGAAGAGGACCAGCCGGGTGGCCGGCCCGAAGGCTAACTGATTTTGCAAGCAGGCACCGTTTCTTAAATAGGTTTGTTTACCCCTGACAACCGCAAAATAACAAGGGTATTATGAGAAATTGAAACTTCTAGAAGGTTCTAGATCACAAGAACCGGAAATGAAATGACAAGTTTATTCATAATGTAAGAATATTCAGGTATAAGACTTAATGGCCATGGGTCCCAGTAACATTAGCAACATACAAGATTTGCAAGAAAAAGTCAACGGAAATGAATGTTTTTTAATATATGAATTGAATATATTATTATTATTACTTACAGTAGAAGCAAATACAAGGACAGTCAGTAAAGTGACAAACCCACAGACCACAAGAGCAGATGCCCGCGTGTGGATTGGGCCGCCCAAAAGCAAATCAAACAAACGCAAAGGAAAGATATTTCGAACAATCAGAAAACAGGATTACATGCAAAATAATATTTAACTATATATACATATAGTAGTAATATAGTAGTATATATACATAGTAATAGTTCGAAGGTTAAATGAATATATGAAAATTGCTTACTGCGCAATTTTCAATTATTTCATATAACGTTAGAAGTATTAGTCGGTGGGATTAGCTTGGCGAAAAAGCTTGACGTTTGATATCACGACTTCACACGGCCGAAAAGCTTGGCGGGAATCCTTAACAAGTTTTATTTTGAGGTAGATATCAGATATTTTTGGTCTACATTGATGAAATTTTTTTCCCTTAGCAATTATGAGATGCATACACCAATCTAGTTTTCTGGTCCTTTTTTTTTTTTGTTGGCTTTCGTTAAAGTTTGAAGACAGCAGTAATCTTTTTTTCAAATAATTAGGATTTATTATTAGTACTGAAGTATCTCCTTGCAAACGAACGGATTTATTTAATGTTCAGTTTGGCATTGTTGCATAATAACAATGTGTAAAACAATGTAAAACAATCAATTTGGTGGTTTGGAGCTCCCTAACCCCTGAACCACTTGACCAATTAGAAAGGTCCATTTGAAAAGGGCACATCTCCAGAGCAATACCTGCAAAATGAGCTAAGAACCAGCTTTAATCACCACATGGAAGAATTTATTTTCGTGATACAAAAAAAAAGCTGTAGTATATAGTAAGTAGTAAGTAGTACGTAGTAAGTAATTAGGCAAATATCAACGTTATTCACGTCGTTTTTTCAACAAGAAAACGGTAAAGTTGTGTCCTTAATAGTGACTTTTATGTTGTCAGGCGACCAAAGTCTCCCGATTAAACAAGTTTCAGCCTTTTCTGTTGCGTAGTTATTTATCCTCAAATGGCTGAAAACAGCCAAACTACCTTTGCTGTAAAGACACAACGTGTCTAGTGGTCGCCATGCTCATATATATATTTTACCTGGATGTTATCGTTTATCTTGGCGGGCGACACACTAGCGTGTATCTTGATTTTCAAAACCATACCCGTTGTAATAAAAACATTGCTGTTTTATTTTAAATGCTTTTGTCGTTACGTGTGCTTTACGGATAATGTGCTGCAAATTGATGGCGCCAGTGTTTTTTTTTTTGAACGCATTACTGCAAGACTGTATAGACGCAAATGGTTTGAAAGATTTCTTTTCAACCCATGCTATCCGTCAAACGTTATTACGTGTTTTTCAGCCTCTAAAAACGTCTAAAAGCGTTTTCTATTGTGTTTTCTATTCTAAACTGTGTTCATTTTAAAGTACACGTTTTTGGAGTGTAAAAGTACATTGACTAAGATATACGATTTCAGGACGTATAGGGCAGTGACACGACGTAGTATTATTGTATATAACTCTATGGTGGAGCTGGGTTAGCTGCAAGGTGCACTGGTGCGGGAAAAGAAGAGCCTCTGACTGAAGCCAGTGCTATTAGACTGGATTTGTTAGGCCTAAAACGCGCGAATTTTGTTGATTGTTGGTAGTTGCTGACATTTTTAAGCAAGTGGAATCTTTATTTTCCAATTACAACCTAAGCAGCATAAGGGATTGGAGAAAACAACGGTTTTTTAAGCCTACGAAATCCGCTCTCAAAGCACTGGCTTGACTAGAAGTGCCGTTGTTTAACCCACCATTTCAATCTAGTGCCCCTTGCAAGTATCGCTCTTGTAGCAATATGACGTCACTTGACGCTGCTCTATAGATACGTACAGTGCCGCAACTCGCTTTTTTCCAAGAAGGGGTGCGAAGGAAAATTGTTGGGACTCTCCTCAACAAGTAAAAATTATGGGTACAAAAGAGCTCCCAACCCAGACCAAACAATATTGATTTTTGTCCCTTTGGAGCACCTGACCGTTGAATTTTGTACCCTTTGCCACCTGGGACCGGGTGTCATGCACCCTTGCACCACCCCTAACTGCAGCACTGAACAAGCAGGAATGTTAGCGCTAGCTGTTTATTGTGTCGTTGGTTGTAGTTACAACTTCTGATGTGCTACTAGCTTAAAACTGTACCTTACAATCAGAAGCTGTGCTTTGTATGCGCTTATGTACTAGCAGTACTCATCATTGCATTCATAAAAAATCTATACATTAGACCATGCAAAGTAAAAAAAAAATGGTTCTCAGGCCCTCCCGCATCGATTTTTTTTTTGCAAGAAATAAAAATAATTGAGGCGGCATTTATAAGTGACTTTTCTTCCAAAGTCAACATTAGTCTGATCACTACTGTTGTATCAATGCTACGTAATCCGCCGCATCAACTAAAAAGTTTCGCATCAAATTTTTTTGGGGGGTTTCTGAAATCCGATCTATGCTTGCTGCGAATAAAAATTTCGAAAAATGGCTTTTTAAATGCTGTGTTGAAGCAATCTGACCATTTTTTTTTTAAATTCAGTATGAAAACGGCACTTTTTTTACTATAAAATGTGTTAAAAAATATTTTAAAAACTTCATCTTTCGTCAGTTTTCAACTTTCTGTGCTCGAGAACCATTTTTTAAACTTTGCATGGCCTTATTGTCACACTTTATTGTCACACTTTCAAAGGAAGTATTTTTTAAAATTACAAACAAATACCATTTAACAATTATTTATCCTGCGATATAGACTGTAAAACTTTCCATCTTAAGATAATTATCGATAAACGATTATGGTTCGAAATATGCCATGATACGGCTTCAGTCAGCTTTTAATCGATTTGAGTAATTCATTGTTTGTTATGGTTAGAAGTGACATTTCAATTCTGAATTGTGCTTACAATCTTTTGCTCGATTTTGATGAAATCTGAGTTGGTCTATAGGGTTTGGTCACCAGGCACTGCACAGGCTTGACCTGACAACCCCACGTAGACTTATTGGTAGGCGATTAAAATAGGATCTTATTGGTAGACGATTAAAATATGAATCATGATTAAAATATGATTCTATACCTGGTGGAGTTATTTTGCATTTCAATTTGTGTTTTCATCGTTCCACCGTCGTTCAATCCGGAGGACATCCATAGCATGAAGTTTATAAAACGCCTACTCCGCACCATAGTGTCGAAATTGCTTCCTTCACTGTAAGAGCCATTAATTCCTGAAATGCAGTAGCGCAAAGAGTTGTAACAGCGACACGTACACCAGCAGTTGGAAAAGACGATATGATCTGATTTAGCATTAAAGTGTATTTGTTACATGTTTTGTTGTGAACTGGAAATACAATCGTACTTTCTTCCGGTGTACTTTAATTTAATTAAATATAGTTAAGTTTCCATGAACCAAATTTAACTAAAATTGATTCAGTAGGTCGAGAGTTGTTTCATGTACATGGACGAGCACACGAACGATGGACACAGAGAGAGAGTGACCCTTGAATAACAATGTGACAACGTGTTACTACAAGCACTGTAATTAGGGCTGCTACGTATCTGCGTATTAGCACTTGCTTATTGTTACCAGCAAGTGGTGACGATGGTACACTGTGTGCTAATATGGTTTGGACTTTACACAAGTCGTATTTTATTGGGGCTAATGACCTTGTCAAATAAGCTAGTTAGTATTTAACCGAGATATCGAGCAACGTATGTTCTCCAGTTACGTCGTGTTTCAATTGGTTAATTGCTATGCTTTTTCGTATCGTGTCAACTGTTGGAATATGTTTACAGATATCGTTTCAACACACGAACAGACAGGCGGTGAGGCAAACGCCGCACCTGGTGCTAAACACAAACGAATTGAAAAACTACGTCACCACCACCCAAGATTCCACAGACCCGTTGCGTGCCATAAGATTCGAATTCCAAGGTAAGTAACACAGACCCAAAACATCATTGGGTCAACGGTTTTAGGTACAGGTAGGAGGTAGGCCTAGTTGGTGGCCCACACAGAGCATGATGCCTCCCCCTCCTACCACACCACAACCACCTTTAGCTACCTTCAAGTGGAATCTTCCTATTGACGAACCTGGGCCTCATTCTCCCTCCCTCCCACACTCCTCTCATTCCCCGTCCCTCTTTACACCTGGGCTGATGGCCAAGTCAATAGAGTCCCCTTCAGCATTCCACCAATTTTGCTAGGTGAGAAAGGGCTTGTTGGCGAAGGCCAAGTCCTGCACCTCAAACTTTACCTTTCCCACCTCGAGGCAGTCAAGATGCGAAACAAGTGGATGAGTCAATATGGACAAAGAAAGAAAAGATGGCGGAAGAATAGGTATGGAATACAGGAATGCCTGACGTCAGAAAGGTTTAGAAAGAGCAGCTTCCGTCGGTCAATGCTGTCTCCCTATTGAAGAGGGGTGGGGGAAAGAAGGAGGTGTGTCTGCCTGACATGTGATGTAAGGGTGTAGCGTGTAAATTGATACGATGTAAATAAATAACCGTTTTGATATCTGAAGCATTCGGTTAGTGGACAACAGTGGTTTAGACGGACGATATAAATGTAATTCGTTTCTTTTCCATCGTTAGAGTAAAGGTGGATTCTAAAATACTGCACGGATCCTGTCTGCATCAGCCGCAAGTATTGCTTGTCTTCCCCACCAAGTGCTAAGCTCTCCCACATTAGCTTTGAACATGGCTTTGGTGAGGGGTGGAGGGATGAGGTTTAATGGCGCGTCGACAGCTAGGTCATTAGCGCCAACCTCAATCACAGTGAAGTAAAAACATAAATATTTTAATTTGGCTATAATTCGAGATGCGGGTTTTTTTTTTTAATAGAATTGGAATTACATAGAGTAAGAAGCAAACGTAAACTTAACATAACATATAACAACCATAAATAAAATATCCGGGGAGTACAGTGAAGCTCAGTGTTGAGCCACGTGAAATGATGACACATGAATTTTTTTTTCAACTAGATGGCCACACACTAGGCTTCACTGCAGTCCCCGGATGCTAGGACGGTTGTTTCATTGTGTCTTAGCAATAACGTTGACACATTAAAAATGAGAGAAGGCCTAACATTGAAACAGACGTTAAAAATTTGGCGCTTCAGCGTAAAGCCGCGTCCTTTTCAAAATTCTTATATATTCTTATTATTATTATTTATTAATATTTTAAGACTCAGGAAATTGTTTACAGCAACAGGTAATTCGTACACTTTTTTTTTTTAATTTTGCCAATAACATAAGCTGTATTCCAAAACTGAAGTTGTACTATGTGCTGCCAAAAAAAAAGGAGGTCGGTGGAACCCCCCCCCCCCCCCGGTAATGAGTAATTAATTTTTAAAATGCCCATATATAGCATACAGAAAAAAGGAAAAATCATCCTCAAGAGTGAAATCACGACGAGAAGTGAGATGACAAAAAATCTGTTCTTCTTTTAGAGTGGGCCTATGTAGTTTTTGCTGGTACAATTTAAAAATACTTTAAGTTTTGAAAAAAAAATTGTATAATTTTGCAAGTGAAGTGCTTATGTAGTGCTGGTTTATTTGACAGTACACTCATGGTTTCGCTGTTGATTCAGACCAGTAGTTTGTTATTTGAAATAACATAAATCCTCTAATTGTAGCCTGGGCTACTGGTAAAAATAAAACCATTTTGACCCGACTACAACTACAGACCGGCTACTACAAAATTTAGAAAGGGAAATTACGGTATCAGTACACGTAGAACATGTAACTAATAACGTTAAACAAGCGGCTACAGCGACTACCTAGTCGCATCAGGTCTTCTGCACAGTTTTGCCACTACCAATAGTGACGCACACTTCTCTATCACGCATTGCAACAGCTATCTCTATTATAGGGCAGTGACACGATGTAGTATTATTGTATATAACTCTATGGTGGAGCCAGTTACTGGGTTAGCTGCATGGTGCACTGGTGGGGGGAAAGAAGAGCGTCCTACTGAAGCCAATGCAATTAGACTGGATTTCTTAGGCCTGAAACGCGCGTTTTTTGTCGTTTTGTTGGCAGTTGCTGACATTTTTAAGCAAGTAGAATCTTTATTTTCCGATTACAACCTCGTAGCATAAGGGATTGGAGAAAACAACGGTTTTTTAAGCCTACGAAATCCACTCTCAAAGCACTGGCTTGACTAGAAGTGCCACTGTCAAACCCACCATTTCAATCTAGTGCCCCTTGCAGGTATCTCTCTTGTAGCCATATGACGTCACTTGACGCTGCTCTATATAATCTAAAATCAGTAACCATCAGAATTGCCCGTTAAAAATGTGTTAGCTTTTAAGCTTATTTTGCATTTTAGGCGTAATTGTCAGCGTTTAAGCCTAATTTACAACTTTCATTTCGTAAGTAGAAACTGACGGAGATTTGGATTGTATACAGTAAGCCTATTCATTTTTGCAACACGGTAGTATGCCTCTATCCGGGCACACAGTTACAGTGTAACAACGTAATGCGCAACGTAGCCTATATAGATCAGTGGTAGTAGGGAAGGGACAGGAGAGACGCTGTTGAGAAAGCCAGCAGCGACTCGTAGTATCTTGACGTTTCCATGGTAACGTGATTTTAGGTTTAATTTTCATTTTTTAGGCCTAATTTTTTTAACGGCAGTTTTAGTTTCGTAAGTAGCAGATAGGCCTAATGGAGAATTTGGTTCCACCATAAGCCTATTCATTCATGCAACAATGCGACAAGCCTCTTTTAAACGAAGCTAAAATGTTTGTGTTTTTACGGCTGCGTTAACACAAATCCTTATGAGTTCAATTCGACGATGAAATGTTGTTATTTAATTTAGTTACGTCGAAGAAGTCTATTAGCTATACGGAGGTAACGATGTTTTAATTTAACTAACTTTTGACACTGAATCTAACGTCGTAATCAGTGGTCGTCTCTATTTGGTACCGTTGCGAAGTTGAAAAAAGCTTCGGACGGACAAAGTCATTGCAATAGTTTTCTCAGCCGGTACGGCTGTACAGACGACTAAAACGATAAATAATATCACATGAATGCTCTTACCATTACTCCCTAATTTGGATACGATATCTGTTTATGTATGGATTTGCTCTTTAGTATGGATTTTTTTTTTCAAAAATCAAGTCATTTTGTCCCGGCTACAACTAGAGACCGGCTACTAGGTAATTCTTCATTCGAAAATTTCTACGTTCTTTTACTTGCTCCACTCGACATGAGGACGAGGCATCAAAGGGTTCTTCTATTCCCGAAAATGTCAGGGGTGGCTAACGTCAGGCTCGAACCTGGGACCTCACACTGAGAAAGTGCTAACCATCAGGCTACCTTGCCCCATTGGTGGGAGCACTATTGGGTTAACACCAGTGGTTTATTACCGACGAGGCAGTGGAGGCAGTTGCCTCAGGGCACCACAGAAGTCTGGGCCCAAACTATGTGTGTCCCAACAAAGTACTTCTCACTTTGCAAAATTATGTTTTTTTTATACTTTTCACTATTGACGACTGTTCCACTGTTGCTTCGAAGCAATTTTATATTAAGAAAAGGATTTATTATTTTTATTTTATTTTTTTTTGCACTCGGTATAGGTCACCGTTCCTTCTGGCATCGTGGAAAGTTGAACAGTATTCATCTGATGTTTCTAGTTTGTCGCATTCACAAAATCCTACTTTGGGCCCTGTGGAGTGTGCCTCATATATTAGGGTGACTTTTCTCCATACCAGGGACTTAGCCCCATATCAGAGTGAGGAGACCTCATATTAGGATGAGGGCCCTGTATCAGGATAAGGGGTGAGAGGGCCCCATATCAGGGTGACGGGGTTCCGTATCAGGGTGAGGGACCCCACGTCAGGGTGAGGGGCTTTTCTCCGAAGGTCTGCCTCAGGGCCACAACAAGGGGTAATATAAGCCCCTGGTTAACACATTATGCACTTACCGGCTTTTTAGGGTTTTATCACGTATCACGTACCACAGAGATGTTCTTTTTCCTTTTGCCTTTGCATAATGACCAAGGAAAATTCAGTGGCACTGCCCCAATATATCATTACGTTTATCTTTACAGATAGCATTATAGGCGTTGACAATGCGTCGTATTATTAACGCGTACTGCTATTTACAGACGACACGCATACGAGTTGCAAAAGTGTTAGTGTTCTTTTCTCTTCTTTTTTTTTTGTCTCATTCCATTCCTTTTCTCTCGGGTGGATGGAGATGTAGATCCGGATCGACGGCGCCTCGCGCGCAACAATGGCGTCCTGGCGTGCGGGCGGGAGCCTCCACGACGAGTCGCAAAAGTTGCTTCGTCATGGCCGCCATTGTTTTGTAGCTTGTTTGTGTGCATGACTCTCCTTTCACGATTCTGCAAAAGGTGAGATGAGATGAAACAGATAGCAACGCCAATCCCGTCAGGTGCAATTTGGTTGGACTGACGCCCAGCCCTGAGATTTTGAGGGCGAGACTGCAAGCTCTCGCTCCGCGTGTAGCCGCGTCGAGAGTACGCGAGAAAAAGAAAATGGCCGATCATGACGAGCGAAAAATGCGCGGTTGGAGCTGCTGTATTGCCGTTTGGCCCTTGCAACGCTGCCAAATAGCTATCATCGGTGGTCCCGCTTGCTTCGCTACCAGGCGCCCTAGGGTTTTCACACATGTCTGCTTCCCAATAAACGATGACATACACAATCGACTTGGGATGTCTTTATCCATTCTGTCAGCGTCGGGTAGGGAGGTGGGGGGTCAGGGGGGTACGGTGTAGTAGGAGGGAGGTCGGGGAGGGGGTGGGGAAGAAATCTATTTTTTTTTGTTCACCTGAACTTACGGTCGGTAGACTTGCCCCCTGTGACTCGAGAAATCGTGACCGTTTTTAGAACTAATTGATTTATTAACAAGATGGTAATAGTAGTTTTTTTTTAAAAGAGTATAGCGTACAGGAAAGTGAAAAAAGAAAAAAAAATTCCCTGCATTGAATAAATCCGCACGAATTGCAGCAATCATGTTATTTGTGATGCATGATTTTTGTCGTAGACCTATATCCAGCAATGTCACGATAGCTTGGAAAATCGTGTAGCTTATCATAAATGTTTAACGCCTCGCTGCAGATGCAGTAGGGTGATGTGGTTGCTACAAAACAAGCAAGACTTGACCCATAACAAGTCTTGTGCGTTTATCACATTCTTGTCTCATCCGTGGCCTCTTCTCGACTTCTTCAAGTCTTCTTCAGCAAGTGTTTTGTTCTGTGAAACCATGCAAACTCAACCGGACAGTTTAGCCATTTTAATTTGTTAATTTGATGGGTAACTTCGATCTAGTTGCAACCATTGTTATCATTATTGTTGTTGTTGTTGCTGTTGTTGTTGTTGTTGTTGTTATTTACAGCCGACGTGAATTGTATTTCGTTCATAAACCCTTCGAGGCTTTTGAGAGATTGAGTTAAATCTTATAGCAGAACTGAAAATTGTACAAGTTCAAAATCAGATGTTATTGTCATCCACAACTAAGATTTTAGGTAAAATAATTTCTTTTTTGCTTTGCGTCTTACACTTTTCTGTCCGTTAGCAACGTTGTTGGCTGGAGTGAAAAGTGCGTTGTATGTTACACTGTTCGCTAAAACTGTACAAGTCAACTGTTTTTTTTTTATTTGATATTTTAACCTTTTTGCGTGACAAAGTACTTTGATGACACAAACCCTGATTACCCGAATTCCCATTGTCGAGATGGTTTCGCAGAAATTGTACAGTTTCCAGGTGGAGCCATGGAAAAATCAAGCTTGTTCCGCCGTAGTTGCTCGAAGCAATTTTACCCAAAATATTGTTGAAAGCCTCTTTCAAATTAAAGGACAGTTCGCCAATGAAAAAGTCCATTCAATAAGCGAAATTTCTTTGATTTGCATTTTTAAATTTATTAACTGAACAGTTAGTTTTTCGGAATACCGTTTGGTTCCTTTAGCTCGGATAATCAAGTTACCTCTGCATTTTTCTGAAAATTACCAAATGGGATCCTCTGTGGGTAATTTGTTAGCCACTAACAATACAGTACCTCCGAAGATGATTTTTATTTGTCGTAAATGGTGGTGGTGTTGTGCTTATGACATGTGTAATGCTATCAGCTCGATAGTTGCGTTACATTGAAACTGCCACGATTACCGTGTTATACAAGCATTGCCTTTATTTTAAGTATAATTGAAACTGAATTCAAACAAACTTTAAAATATAAATTATTTGAGTTTATTTCGGTACAGTTTCCACGAAAATAATTGACAGAAGCCGAACTTCACACCACAGAAGCAGATGGTCGCGTGTGGGTAAGGATCACACATACAAAAAAAAAACTCAACATTTTCTTAAAAAATAGGAATAAAAACGTAATTAATGTGGAAAACAGGGTTTCCAAAATCAAGCAAAGCATGATTAAGAACAAATTAACAAGAAAAAGGAGAAAAAATATACGAGTCTTATAAAACAAAGTAACCTAAAAAGAAAAGTTGTTAGTGTTAACTCATGATGCTAAGCAGCATTGCTAAGATCACAGGGATTTTTTTTTTTTTAATCTAATAACCACTTAAACAAATGTTTCTTGAAAGATTTCGGCCCAATAATAAATTTCATTTCGGTAGGCAATGAATTAAAAAAAAAATTTGAAAAGATGTCCAAAATTTATGTAAAAACGTAATCCGGCGTGGCTCACATCCCTTGTTTCTAGTTAGCGATTGCAGATGGCAATAGCCTTTATACTCCCCCACAAATTGATGTTGTTAGTTTTTTATAACACTCTCTCTATACCACGCGCCATGGCAGTTTGCTGTGACGTGCACATCACGTGACTGGGCTAGTCCAATCAGACGGCCAAACAGCCGTTGTTCTCGTTCGTCATTGGCAAACTCATGGTGACGTCACAGCAAACAGCCGTTGCGCGTGGTTTAGTAACCCGTGTAATGAAGGCAACCTGTCTAACCTGTTAAAGTAACCCGTGGCTCTAAGGACAGCACTTGTCAGCACGTACCTGTCGCGTAGCTTCCATCACCCCGGCTGCAGAAGAAACGCTCGCACGTTCCATTTCTCCCTCGTAGTATGGTGTTGTTGACTCGTTCCCAATTTTAGGGGATGGCGTTCATGCAGTGCTTTCGCATCTCACTTATAGAATTTCCCCGAATAAAGACAAAATTTGCCTTTTTCTTCCCTGTGCAAAAAATTTTCATTTTTACTTTCCTTATTTAATTTCCTTTCATTACACCACTAGTTTTTTACAGTTCGTAATTAAAAAAAAAAAA